>JABSTQ010001118.1:0-122636 GCA_013358835.2 Ixodes persulcatus | reverse complement strand
AAAAATTACTAAATCAACTCTTTTTATGAAGATATAAGACAGGGACAGCATTTTACGGCGTTCTGAGAAAAACGCTTCATTTGGACGCGTTTCTAGGTTTCGGTTTCTTATCGGAGCGCATCTTTGTGCCCGCGGTCCTGCCACGGTTGTAGCGGCGCGAAGCCACCCCCTTGCATCCCTCATAGGATGGAGGGAAGTAGGGCGCACGTGTGTTGCGCGACTCAGCCACTGAGGAGCAGGACCGCGGGCGCAGGGATGCGCTCCGATAAGAAACCGAAACCTAGAAACGCGTCCAAATTGAGCGTTTTACGGAACGCCGTAAAATGCTGACCCTGCGATTTATCTTTCCAAAAGGAGTTGATTTAGTGGTTTCTGGTGACTCTCAGCGAGTTTTTAATTGGAACTACATGTCTATTTTGAATAATGAAAGAGTTTATTAACACATTTTACTTAATTAGCCGACTGACCGTTACGATTAACCACCTATACTATGTACCCCTGGCCGCATAACTCACTTGCACAAACCGCATAAGTGTAGCTTTCACGGCTTTCTTTAAACAAATTTGTCAAGCGTAAAAAAAGACACCCTGTATGTAACCGCATTTTAGATAAGATATTTGTTATCTTATCAAGACGCACACGTTTCAAACGCCAAAAGGCATCACGTCTTTTTCCGACAACCAAATCTTGTAAGAACTACTTCGCGCGGCGTATGACCAATGCGCAACTTCCTTCTTTCTTGAGTTGAAAACAAGCATCGGTTCTTCCGCTGACGGAACCACTCTAGTTTCAGACAAATGGTGTAAAATCCGAATGACGTCACCAGCACTTTGCCAGCTTCCAGCGTAACGTGCCAATCAAAAACAACTTAAAAAGAAAATTGAAACACGTTTACATGCAATTCTGTGCGAGCGAATTAGAGCGCAGCTCTAGAGGTATTTGGTTTTCGATATGCCGTGCTAAAGAATTTGAGAAAGGAAATATCTATGTGTACAAATATAGACCTCGTACTCCTGCGTAGATAATATAATATAATATATATATATATATATAATATATAGATATATAATATATGTGTGGGTGTGTGTGTGTGGTGGTGTGTGTGTGGGTGTTGTGTGTGTGTGTGTGTGTGTGTGTGTGTGGGTGTGGTGTGTGTGTGTGTGGCTGTGTGTGTGTGTGTGTGGTGTGGTGTGGGTGTGTGTGTGTGTGTGTGTGTGGTGTGTGTGTGTTGTGGGTGTGTGTGTGTGTGTGTGTGTGTGGTGTGTGTGGGGTGTGTGGTGTGTGTGTGTGTGTGTGTGTGTGTGTGTGTGGTTGTGTGTGTGTGTGTGTGTTGTGTGTGTGTGTTGTGTGTGTGTGGTGTGGTGTGTGTGTGTGTGTGTGTGTGTGTGTGTGTGTGTGTGTGTGTGTGTGTGTGTGTGTGTGGTGTGTGTGTGTGTGTGTGTGTGTGTGTGTGTGGTGTGTGTGGGTGTGTGTGTGTGTGTGTGTGTGGTTGTGTGTGTGTGTGTGTGTGTGTGTGTGTGTGTGTGTGTGTGTGTGTGTGTGTGGTGGTGTGTGTGTGTGTGTGTGTGTGTGTGGTGTGTGTGATGTGTGTGAAATTAATTATTATTGAAATATATTTATTTAAGGAGGAGGAGGAGGGGAGGCTATAGAGCAGGAGGAGGGAGGGTACGGAGAAGAAGGGAAGGGTACGAAGGACCCTCTCTCTTCCTCCTACTTCTCCCTCGTCCTCCTCCTTCCCTTTCCTCCTCCTCTCCTCCTCCCACAGTTTCCCCGCTAAATTTAGCTGGAAAATTTACGCCACGTAACCTCAACACCAATTTGGTTTACCCGCTAAATTTAGCTAGGAAAATGACGTCAATGACTTGGTGTCACGTCAACTATGGACAAATTCAGTTTCTCCGCTAGATTTAGCGAGAAAATTGACGTCACATGAGCTCAACACCAATTCAGTTCTCCGGTAAATTTTGCGGGAAAACTGAATTGGTATTGACGTCATCTGACGTCAATTTTACCGCTAATTTTAGCGTGGAAACTGAATGCACAGGTTGCACTATGGGACGTCAGAAACCTACACACCGATTCAGTTTCTTCGCTAAATTTAGCGGGGACTTGAAGTGGTGTATAGGTCTGCGATGTCTCATTATGCAACGCGCGCGGTTACGCCGACGGCGACGCCGACGCCGCCAGAAATGGGAACAAGCGCCTAAGGGCTGCGCTCTAAAAATTGGAGAGGAGGACACATAAAAACAGCCGTACTTGAGGCTATCCATTTGATCTTTTATTGACATTCGGAGACTGCGTTTTGCTCGTGCCTTGTTCCCTCTTCTGTATTTGTTCGCTTGCCTCCAAATTTGTCATCGGTTCAGCTTTGCCTTAAAGTCTGACGATCCCTAGTTCAGTAGATGTTCCAGCGACACATATGTTCAAATGTGGAAAAATGTATTTGCTATATTGACTACAAGATAGTGAAAAATGTAATTAAGATGGAGTATAAAATACTGTAAAGCAGGGGTTTTAAATTCGCGGTCCGCGTTCCGCATGCGGCCCGCGACTCGCTGGGATACGGACCGCGGGAAACGGGCTATTATTATCGGTTCGCATATCTCGAGCCTAAAAATGGCGTGTGCCATAGTGATCTCATCTCGCCGATTAATTTCCCTCGAAAAGTAGCTCTGCTCTTTTAACGTATTCAAATTGTTTATACTTGTCTGTGTTCACTTGTTCGTGTTTACATTTCTCTTTTCTTTTTTTTTTTTTGCTTTTCTAGTTTTTTGTATTGTAGAGGAATTTCGCTACTAGGCTGGAAGCCCGAGCTATTCGTTGAAGCATGCATCTCGGCTGCGCGAACTCTCGATCAGCAGAAGCAACTGCCAAAGATAAAGCTACAAGCTCGAGGTTCTCGTCTTAAAAATATATACCCATTAGCAGACAAGTATTTGTTCAGAGTGTTATAAAAAAAATCGGCAGGAAAGCAAGAACTGTCAAGTTAATTCACTGTTTTTTTACAGCGGAGCTGTTAAGGGCTAGTTTCCCCATGATCGTGTTCCCCGCAAATAAATGAAGACACCGAACTCTGGACACCTACCGCCATCTATGAGCAACGGCGGCAAGCAACGTATCTGGTTGCCGTCGTCGCTCATAGATGGCGGCAGCCTTTCCACTCTGGCTTGTCGACTTGCGGCCGGCCATTACATTCCAGTGTACAGCTCCGCTGGGCTTCCTTCTTCACCAGAGTGGAAAGGCTGAAAGTTTTTAAGAGACATGTTGAGCTTAGTTAATTGCTGATTGAATTGAGTAACTACAACGAAAGTGCACTTGCTATCATGCTCTATTAGAAATGCCAGCACGTTGGCGTGACGGTATAATTTTAGTTTTTGTTATTACATTAGGTTAGGGTCCAAAGTAGTTATATACACCAATCAAATCGAAAGATGTCCCTGGCAAAACTGTTAGCTTACAAAAGCCATAGAGCACGAGGTCTCTTTATTAAAAGTGTCGACTTGGGGACGGTTTATAAAAAACGTCACTCAAAGTTTGCCGCGGTTTCCACCCACATGTACGCCAATGACAGTGTTGACGCCGGATGGGAGTCTCTCCAGCTGCTGCTGGTGAGCAGAAAACAACCGCTTCACACAGGTGCGTTAGGCGGTGCTCATTTCTGCCTCTCTGCCGTGTTCGACCCCACACTCCGGTGGAAATCTACTGACTGCTGCTTCAGTCTGTGTCAAATGGCTTCACACGTTCTTGGGCCTCGGAGTTACTAAGGAACGTACTCAACGGACCCTATTGCAACGTGAGTGAAGCCTAACTTTTCCCTCACAATCCTCGTGCATTGTTCGTTGAGCACTCCCATTCTTCTCGTGATACTAACTTGCTGCTGCCGCTGCTAGTCTCTCCACGACCTTATCAACATTTGCAGCCCAAGCCTAGGCCAAAAGACAAAAGCCTACCGGATTTCATATACACGGATGGCATTGACATCACACCAGCTACCATTTGTGGTAACGTTGTTGTCGACCGCGTACCCTATGCAGCACACGTTCCGTACCACCGAATTTGACTTTCTCCGAAATCACAAGCAGGAACGACCACCACCATGTTCCGACGACCTCACGCAAAAGCTACGCTCTTGCGCTGGCAGCTTTTATTGCATTTTTGCACGTGAAGCAGCGAGTGGTTCTAATCACTAGTCGTATCGTTCAAAACAGTTGCTTGTGACGATACTCGCTAGGCTTCTTGTAGAACGTCCTCAGCGGCAGCGGAAGAGAACTTCACAATTATTCCTTGTTTCCGGCGTACAGTGCTGCCAACCTAGGAACTTTTTGCTAGATCTAGTGGTTTCCATTATCATTTAGAGGCAACAGAAAAATCGTTCAAATCTAGGGTTTTTTAATGGGTTTTCGAGGGTTTAGAAACAAGTTCCTTTTTTTGTTCTTCGCGCAGGCCGAGCGCAGTGAGAAGAAGATTCTTTGTATATTTTTGGGGCTAGAGATATTCTCCAGTGGTGTTAACTGCGATTTTGGGCAGTCACAGAAGGCCAAACAAACAAAGTTTCATTATGTAAACAGGTTCCAACGAAGCAAATTTAACCTTTAAGTGGCCACTCAATGACATTAATCTATTTTTATGCTACTACATCGAGGTAATCTTAATATTGACGCAATGGAGCACATGTTTTGAAAACCTACCGAAATCTAGAAGGTTTTCAGATAAAAATCGGAGAAGAAACGACCGCAGAAGTTGGCAGCACTGCCATAGTAGATTTCACTCACTCACTGTGAAGGCAGTTCACCGAGGGTTCTATATTTATTCGGCCTATTTCACTGGGTTTTGACGCCCTAAAGAACGCTTCGCAAGCGGAACTGTATGGGCAATGTTGGGAAGATAGGCATATGCATCGGCAACCTGACAGTCATATCGGTGTAAAATTGGTACTACGACGCTCATTAAAAGTAAACGGTTACGAAGGTACTAGAAAGAACGAGTGAAAACTGCAACAAACAGCGGGATATCTCGCCATAATATTTATTGTATACGTCAACATCCCAGCAATATTATTCGTAGTGCCCCGCTTGATATCCATAACATACCTTACCGTTCTCATGAATCTCGGGCCTTGTGTCCTGCGTCATAACACCTCCCTATTTTTATCGGTTGATCTACCATTCTCATTACTCTTCTGCCCTGTGTGCATATGTCAAAGTTCCTATGCGCTTTAATTAATGCCTGGTGAGTTCTCTAGGTCACAGTAATTAATGCGAAAGCATTAACTGTCCCATGGAGCGAGGCGACGTCATCAGCTTTGAAGCAGCACCAAACGGCAGTTAAACTCCCCTCTCCCAATGAAACGAAGTGAAGCCGCGATATGAAGAATCCCAGCTTTGAAGCAGCGCCAAAGGGCAGCTAAATTCATCTCTCTCAATTGGAGCGAAGTGAAGCCGCGATCTGAAGCCTCTCAGCTTTGAAGCCGCGCAAAAAGCCACGAAAATGGCAGCTAAATTCACCTCTCTAAAAGGAGCGAAGTGAAGCCGAAACCTGATGGATAGGCTGGTCGGCGCGCGTCAGTTTCAAGGAGTGCCACCCCATGGCGATGCGAGTCCGCGCCTCGGCGCGCAGGTAAAAGGAAGCGGCTGGCTGCGGGGCCGGGGCCTCCCAGAGCTCGCTCTGGCAGACTCCGGAGCGGCTGTACGGCCCATGTCAGCGCAGCGCGGCCACTTCACGAGAGCGCGCACAAGAACGGCATTCATTCTTTCGCATTCTCAACTCATAAGAAGTGCTTAGGTGTCCCTCGAGCCTTTTTTATATTATCATAATTAGCAACATATATGAATCGTAGAAAGAAAGTATATGTATTCATCATCCTTACATTTATTTTTTTTTATTTTTTGCTAGAGTAGGGTGATTTCAGATAAGATCGACCAAAGGGTGGCTGGTCGACATTTTTAAATCAACTGATGTTTTTATATTGCATTATATAGTGTCTGGTATAAACGAATACACACTTAGTTTTGACCAGAAAAAAAAATTTGGGGACAGCAAAAATCGTAAGGCATGAAGTAGTGGACAGTTGCATTTACACGCACTGATGGAGGGGCACGTTTCAAAGCGAATAACTAAAAGGATAAAGTTATAAGAATTATAATACTTTTTTTAAAAACAAACTATGGGTAGAGCTTGCTTGTAATATAACGTAATAATAATTTATTTAAATGTTGTTTATTTTTCTAAAAATTGCCAAACATGCCTGCTCGAACCACAAAGGGAAAGATTTGGAGGCCTGTGTCTTATGAAATAATTAATCATTATCATATAATTTGCAGGTTGTATTTTACTTATGTGCGGCTATTATTTAAAAAATAAATAAATAAGGTATCTGAGTCATACGATAGTCGCGATATATTTAGGCAAACATGGGGAAAAATCAAACAACGAAACTTCCGATGGAAATAAAAACAAAAAAAAACACCTTTGATTTCTTTAAAATTTGGGTACCTTGTCACACACTATTTCGGAATTCATTTCTGTCAAAAACATGTTGCATTATTTTATTGAGAAAGAAGACACCACTCCCCAAAGTACGGTACTTTTTCAAAGCCTACACTTAGCAGTGCATATACGAAAAGTGACTCTGAGTTCCATTTGCAGGAAACTAACACACATCTTTCATATATTTTTATTCAGATGAGGTCACTGACAACTAAAGCAATCGGTCACACACTAAAAGTGAGGAGAAACTACGTACAGTATTTTACATACAGCGTACTAAGAGGTATCATATTGGAGCCTAATGATTCGAGAAAAGATGATGCAGTGTGAAGTTTTACTTTCCGGTATAATTTATATTTAAAATAAAAGAAGCAACTTTACTTCCACACACAAAAATAAAGATAGAATACTAAAATTGTTTAGGTTAGTTATGTATTTCCGGGTTCAAACCATTTCAGGTGAGCGGTGCCTCCGCTCAGGGCTGTAAGAGCTTCGATACTCTCGGTGTACGAATGGATCGTGGCAAGCCGAGATATTTTATCCTGCGCGAGGATAACATTTCGTGATTCTCATATGGTGATCATATAAAGATTATAAGCTATCACCAAGTAAAATAGTAGGTTCAATACCCCGCGAAGAAAACTGTGATAAATAAGATAGCTCTGCATTCAAAACTAGCAGTCCTTGGGGCATCCAATTCGGTACTTCACACTAAGGCTTTCCTCGATGTACCCATTTAATAAAGTTTCTTCTAACCAGCGCCGACTGTCCTTGCTACATATTTGTCACAGGTTCTTTCTATTGATGACTTGCCTAGCTGCCACGCGTGCCAAGACTGAATGCTAGGATAGGCGCGCACCGTCAGCCGCTTTTCTTTTTTTTTTTTTTTGTTGACGATACCGAACAAGCTCATTTACTTCCAGATGCGCAAGATGCAACCAGTTTCTCAAATAAAACGCTCACCCTTCTCCTGGCCGTCTGAATTGCGTTTATTGAATGTTCTCTCAGGTTGTTCAGCGTGGCCTGGTGCATCACGAGTCCGCCAACTCCGTCGCATGCATTTTCCCATGTCCAGATGCAGAAAATAACCACTGGGCTTGGGGGCAATCATTCTGTGCAAACAGGTGAAGCTGGGAGCGATTCTTAAAATGACTGGCGGACCCGTCACTTACTTACGTCACGTGCGAGTATACTGCAACGTTGTCTTCAACGAACTCTTTCACTTTATTTAGAGCCAAGCACGTGAGATCTGACTTCGTCACACAGGTCTTCACTGATGATAGCAACGCTGTTTGTAGATTTTCTTGTCATCACTACACATGCAAATATCGTAACTTTTTTTTCTTCAGTGGTATGCTTTAACTTTGTCAGGAAACACACGGTCCAGTTTTCAGCAAAGTCAAAATGAAAGACAATGCTCCCGCGTTGCATGCAGCTGCTTTTCATCGTAGATCGCTTTATCAACCGTTACTTGAACGACTTTTAGGAAAGTCTCGAAATCCAATGTTGTTTTTTGTTTTTGTTTTTTTCACAAGGTCGCCGGACTCCCATATTGTAAGCACAATCTCTTCATCCTCTGGGATATGAAGTTCCTCTAGTGTAAGAGACTGGCCTTTTGGGCAGTGGTCACAGTCTCCTAAAGACACAGACTTGTTAGTGGGTCGCACAGAAATGCTGAGTTCATTTCACCAGCGTTGAATGTTAAGCCTGTAACGTTCTCTACAGCGGCAGTAAAAAGGTAATAATTAGCACAGCGCACACAAACGCACACTTCCTGGTGTGGAATACATTTGACCCATTTATGGCGCAAGGAATAAAGTTTCGTTAACCCAACGCCGGAATCAGGATGCTTGTCTTTGTATACACGAAAGGCCTCTCGGATTGAGCGTGTCAGGAAGCGCTTTGGCACGAACGTTTTCTCCCCGTCGAGCGTGGCAGAGATCACGTCCTTCTGGTTTTGACCTTGGCGCGAACATTGTAGCTCGTCTTTCATGAAGTACTCTAGGGCAGACATGTACAAGTTACACAAAAAAAGTAATTATGTTAAGTTACTGAGTATTGACCTCAAACGTAATCCGAGTAGAGTAGAAATCACCCAAATAGAAAGTAATTGAGTAAATTACTAATTACCGTAAAAAAGTAGCGAATTACTTTTGAAGTTACATTTAAGTTACTTTTATATATATTTTTATGGTGAAAAGAAAGTACATATGTTTTGATCCGTTAGCGAAATTGTGCTAGCCAAATATGGATCAGATTGTTTTTTTTCAAAGAAATGCTTTAATAGCTGATTCTGCTTCTGCGTGCCTAATTGTTTTGTACTTTCTTGTTTGTTTGGTCAATGATGTACTGCAAATGTGCCATTTCTACTTTGGGGTTTAGCACTGCCTGAGCTTGATTTTTAGACGGCGTTTGCTTGTTTACAGTGTTGCGTAAAGTACATCTATAAAGTACTTAAAGTAAAGTACAAAGTAAATTAGAGGTTATGTATTTCAAGTAAAGTAGTAAGTAAACCTGGTGCATTGTAGTTGAAGTAACGAACTATAAATACAATATATTAGAAGGTAAAGTACCGGTACTTTTAACAGAATCTTTCATGATGCTCTTTCATTCTCTATACAGTGCATGTTTTATAACTGGTACGCATTGCTCCAGAGGTAATCGGAGGTGCATCAGGTTTTGCGGAAATGGCAGCAAAGATTGTATAAAGTCAAGTCGCCACAGAGTAGTTGTTTTACTCTCGCTGACGAACTATTTAACACAATCACCTTATAACGCACTTATTCGTGTCGGTTTTATAGCCGCCATTACCTCACTCAAAGAAATGACCAGATGACGTCTTAAAAGAGCGCATTTTCACACGACAATACGCCATTTTTTGTTTTCAAATTCGGGGAATGTGCATTGAAGTCGGGAGTTTTACTTTCATCGGAAAGTACAAGTGCATGGCCAGAGGATGTGCTTCAAGTAAAGTACAAGGTTTCTAAACAGTAGTACTTTAAGTGCCATGTACCTAAAGTACTTCCCAACACTGCTTGTTTGTTATTTTTTATATAAAAACGTTGGGGGAATTATTAAGCTTTCTCAAACGATCTTCAAATATTTTAAGATATGCATATTTTATGTTTTGGGAGCAAAGGCAACGCAAAAGCGTTCCCTTTGCGTTGCCCTTTAGCACGCGATTCTTCGAGTACCGCAGAAACTACGGGAGCACCAGATGAGAGTTTCATTGCAGGTGCTGCATTTTGTTGCCTCCTTTAAGTGAGGATGCAGTGTGTGCACCTCCTGCACTGGGCGAGAGTTTCTACGTTGGGGAGAAGTGTGGACCAGCCCTTTCTTCAAATGGGTCAAGTCTCCTTGAGCTTCGGGACACTGAGAAACGCCCGTCTTTGACGCTAATCCCGCAGTTACTCGGCCTATCTTGTGTCGTGCCTGTTCGCTCCCCGCGCTTCATAGCAGTGTTATTGCAGAGGAGGGGCGGTGAGGCTTTTGGGGGGTTTCGGATTCTGCAATTAATTTTCTTCCCCCCCCCCCCCCCTTTCCTACGCCACATGCTTCTCCCTCTTTGCAAATATCAGCTGATCTTCCAACATTTTATCTGTTTTGTGCAGGAATGTTTGTTGATAGGCAAAACAACCACACAAATTCGAAAGTAATTTGTAATTTGAGTAGAAGTTACTCGGAAAAAGTAATTAAAGTAAACTACTAATTACCTAAATGAAATTTTAATTGAAAGTTACTAAACTACTCAGAAAAGTAGTTAAACTACAGTAACTTGAGTAGAGTTGTAAACTACGTACAGGTCTGCTCTGGGGCAGCAGACAGTTCCTCAGGGCTCACCTTGCACCTCGTGTAAGGATCCGGCTCATACCACGCGCCATGCTTTTCCTTACCTAAAACGTAAACACTGTCCCCATGTTAACCTTTTGGCGACAGTGTTAACGCTCTATTGTATTGAGCAAGGGATCGAGTATTAGGGGGTTCTGCTCTCTGTCGGTGTTTTTCTTTGTGCCTGATATTATCGCCCGCGAAGCCAGCGAGTGGGATGGCGACAGGCACGACTGCTCAGTAAACAGGCATCGGCGGCCATATTTTGCTGGTTGAAGCGAACCCCCTCATCCTTGACAGTGAGCAGGGAAATGCGAAAAAAGATTGTATCGGCCATTTTGGCAGAACTAGCGACGAGTGTCGCCTGCTACTTCCGTCAACTATTGCACCATAATCATGATATTCGCGAGGAAATGAGTTGCTAGCCACAGAACACTATCATGAAGAAAGGTAATGCTTAAATATGTTTTTATTCTAGATATAAGTCACGGATATATATAAGAGAAAGAGAGATGGAGATAGAGGGTAAGAGAGAGGAGCATATAGTGCCGTAGGAAAATAAAGTAAACAAAGTTTCCATTGACCGATGGCTGCAGGATCTTTTCCCGGATCACTAGTTCGCAATATGGTAGCTCTTTGTACAAAGTAGTTTATTCTCAATTTTAGTGTGTGAACGATTTCTATAGTTAACAATGGCCTCATCTGAATAAAAATATATGAAAGATGCGTGTTTGTTTCCCGAAACAGGAACTCAGAGTCACTTCTCGTATAGGGCACTGCTAAGTGTAGGCTTTGAAAAAGGACCCTACTTTGGGGAGTCGTTTTTTCTTTCTCAATAAAATAATGCAACATGTGTTTAATAGAAATGAATGCAGAAATAGAATATAACAGAATACCCAAATTAAAAAAAAATCTAAGGTGTTTTTTTTGTTACCATAGTAATTTTTCGCTGTTTGATTTTTTTCCAAGGTTTGCATAGATATATCCTGACTATCGTATCACTCAGATACCATTTTTTTTAAATAATAGCTTTATATAAGTCGAAGGCTATTTGCAAAATATATGATAATGATTAAATTATTACATGGGATACAGGCCTCCACATTTTGCCATTTGTCGTTCGAGCAGGCATGTTTAGCAATATTTAGAAAAATAAATAAAATTTAAATAAATATTATTACTTTATATTACAAGCAAACTTTACCCATAGTTTGTGTCTAAAAAGTATTAGAGTTCTCCTGATGTTATCGTTTTAGTTATTCATTCTCAAACATGCCCCCTCCATCAGTGCGCGTTACTGCAACTGTCCACCTCTTCATGCCTTACGATTTTTCCTGTCCCCAAATATTTCTTCTGGTCAAAACAAAGTTTGGATTCGTTTATACCAGACACAATACAATGGCATATAAAATCCTTAGTTCATTTAAAAATGTCGACCAGCCATCCTTTGGTCGACCTTATCTGAAATTACCCAGTTAAACTTCTGTATTTCCATGCTTGTTTAGGCTTATTTATTTATTATTTTCTCATTTATATTGTTTTAAAGATTTTCCGGCCCTCGAGTCTGCGATAGGCCTTCCATCCGGCCCCTTAGCCAAAAAGTCTGGAGACTCCAGGTCTGTACCAACTCCTCGTAGATAAAAAAAAAAAAGCCTAGGTGCTTTCCAGCATTACAACAGAAGGCTACCGTAGGCCAGCGATTGGACGCGACTACGGGATCAGCATTCGGCTAGGAGTGGTGTCCAATCAGTGAGAACACGACTGCTGGCAGAACGCTGACGCAGTAGTCATGTCCAATCTTTGGCCTACGGTGGCTCTCTTTAGTGACGCAGGAAAACGCAGAACTTAGGCTTTATTATCTAGGATGCGCTGTCTATAGACCCTGTTATCGTGGGTAGTGCCATTTTAAATACTGCAGCGCCATCTAGCGAGCGCCAGGTTCCAAGTCCATAACGAGTGGTGAGAAATAAGGCGGTTGATGAATATGAATTTTATAAACTAGTACCGCCAAGCCGGTGCATGCTGGGACGCACTTGAGCCAAAAATGGCGGACCGTCGCCGCCGATCTACTGGGTGTATCAAGGGGCGGCCAGGCTCTTTAAATCGACCGCAAAATTCGGTTTCTTAACCTATCGCGTTCGAATTTCGTATAGCGTTGGCCACAGGTGGTGCATTTTTTCTATGAAATTCGCAAAGAGCGAGCTTACCTGAGAAAAAAGTAAAAAAAGAAAAAGTCTTAGCTCCTATGGAAAACGCAGTGAAGCCACCGGTCTTCGGTTTGAAGACGGGTGGCTTCGCTGCGTTTTCCATAGGAGCTAAGCCTTTTTCTTTTCTTACTTTTTTCTCAGGTAAGCTCGCTCTTTGCGAATTTCATAGAAACAAGGCACCACGTGTGGCCAACGCTATACAAAATCGGAACGCGATAGGTTAAGAAACCGATTTTTGCGGTCGATTTAAAGAGCCTGGCCGCCCCTTGATACACCCAGTAGTTTGTCGCGGCGGTGCGGCGCCGGCACCCATAATAGACCAATGAGAGCGTGCTCGCAGATGGCGGCGCGTCTCCGGCAGCCACAGAAGAATAAGAGGAGCGTGCGCTTCTGGATGTGGGATGCGCCATGAGCCTAAAATGGCAGCGCGTCGCCGGCGTCCAATACGAGCGCCCGCGGCACGATCAAACGATGCTTGTACCTGGATGAGTCAGGATATTCAGCGCTTTAGTTAGAAACGTTGTCGAAGGTGCTCTTCGGGGCGCCGCTCCCGCGTTGGGTGTGTGCTGTTAGGTGTTCCAAAGTGCTGGGCATCCGACTTAGGGCGCGACCTGTGCCCTTGTGTGCCGCGGACGGTGTTTTTCAATTTAATGGGAACGTTTCTTGCATCGTATTATGGCATCCGCCAGTGCGGCGATGCCGAGAAGAGCGGCACTGCACGCACCACCGATAGAAATCGGAGGAGAGTTCACAATAATGTATCCGTTTACAGCGATTGAATTTCCCTTCAGGTGTTTTGTCGTTTTAGACGCCGTACATGAAGAATATTTTTGGCGTTTCGTGTCGTCCACAACAATAAAATATAATGTGAGCAAGGACGCGCAAAATAAAAGCATTGCAGGGAACGATCGAAGGCAGCTCCCTCCCAGCTGGCAGATGTTTATAAAAGTTTTAGTTAAGGATCCCGCGTCGACGAGCGTGTCCTTTGTCTAGAAATATAAACGACGAAGTCGAGATGAACCCATTGCCGGAGCGAGTCGATCAATGATTCAACGATTCCAAATCGAAGCACGAGCATGTTTCAATAAAACAAATTGACAAATTGATGCTTTCTTTCCAGCTATGTCATGTACCAATTTCCAAATTAATACCCCAGTCGCGTTGTGGCGGTCAACGTAAGTTCACTGCTATCTGTTACCGCGGCAGGAGATCGCGATCGCGACAATTTCCAGTCACACCCGACGGCGGAAATGAGCCTTCAACTAAGCGCTGTACATAATAAAATCGATTCAATATTACCACTGCCAGATATCAGAAGTAAGATAAATTGATTTACGAAAACTCACAAGCAAAAACAGCGATTCTCACGAGAAAACGTACTCCCACTTTGCGAGCGTAGCCCATCTTCATCTACGGTAGAACGTTAAGTTATGTGCGCAGTCTATTCACGAAACGGTCCGAGCATACTCGAGAAAATCGCGCCGGGGAAACTTTTCTTTTTTTTTTTTTTTTTTTGTTTACGGACGCAACTTACTGCTACCGGAGGTTTTAGTCATTTGGCAAGCGATGGCGTTTGAAGATATTGCAGCCGCAATTGACTTGTCGGGTCCCGTACGCGATAAAGATGTCCTTCGATAATATTTTTTTTTATTTCGCTTGTTATTCATGCGGCCTATTATCGAACAAGGATGCCCCAATGACCAGAGAATTGCCGTTATTGATTCTGGTTGCTTTAATTACATCTGGAAGTAAAATCAAACAGACGAAACCGCGAAGAAAACAACCGAACTTGGATAAAGATACGCGTCCAAGGCGTTCATCCGGGTCTTTCGATCGTTTCTAAGCATTCAGTAGCCGCCTCGGTGGCTCCGAGGCGAGAGCGCTGGCCTACGGATCCTCATGTGGCGGGTTCGAATCCCGGCCGAGGTGCCCGCAATCTGACGGAGGCTTATTGCGGAGGAGGCGCCTTGTAACCGCGCTTTCGGTTGCACGTCAAAAGATCCCCAGGTGGTCCAAATTATTCCTCAGTCCTCCGCTGGGGCGTGCCAGATGCCCGTCGTTGGTTTGGCACGTAAAACCCCCAAATTTGACTTTTAAGCATTCAGTAAGGAAGAAAGTGCCGGCAGCCCTTTTCCTTTTTTTCTATTGCCCTCTTTCAGTAAAACGGTTTATACACCAACTTATTTGTAAACTGGTGCGCCCCTAGCGGCACGCCGCCGGCGCCGTGCATGCGCGATGGGATGCGGGCAAAAAGCGCCGCGTATCGCATCAACAAACCATTGGAATGTGATGTTGTCGGCGTCGGTGTGAGTCCCCGTGCTTTTTTTTTGCGTTGGAATTGTTCATTCTAGGTCTTCCTAGTAATATCTTACTACTTTAGTGGCCTGAGCGAATTTAATGAGGCTAGTTACACCGCAAACTTTGTGTACATAATGTGACTTGCGGCGCTTTATTCCACGTGTACGCCGCAGAATGGGCGCGCAAGCCTGATTTATATGATGAGATTCTGCTCGCTATTTTCAGTAGCGATGTCGCTTGAGCTTCAAAAGCGTGAACCGTAGCTGTGATGGTCGACGTCGATACTGAAAATCGCAAGCAAAACAGACCAAGTGAATAGGGCATAGCAAGTCGGCGATGGCCACTAGTAACAATGATCAACATCTCCTAGTATCTCCAGTCTACTCCGAGCCAACTTACCCCAAGCAACCTTCAAACTTCCTTTCGAGGCGTGCACTTTTCTTACCCCAAAGTTTGCTCTACTGGCCGTGGCCGTTTGAACGTGAAGACGCACTGAACGTGGTCCGCCGGTGGTCTGGACTACTTGACGGGTTTCCCACGCTAATGTTAGAAAGAAATAAATAAATCTGACGACCACTCGTATCCGTGAATTCAAAGCAAAGTGCTTCCTGTACAAGTGGTCGTGGTCCCACGGTGTCAGGTTTCTCTTTTTGCGGCACCTACATTCTAAAAAAATGGGTATCAACTTACACCCTTTTGTCCCATATAATACACCCCAAAACTTCATTTCGGCGTACAGCGCCCTCTAGTCGAACAGACGGCCCCAAATATTACGAGGGGCTTGACAACGGTGCAATGTAACGTTTTAAATAGCTAAAGTGCGTATCAAAGACCACATAAAGAAAATACTCAGTTTTTTCAGTAGGGCAAAGAAAACCCCGATTATTTATTTTGTAGTCAGTAAAACGTACATTAGCTATTTTAATAAGTTGTACCACACGGCTATCAAGCCCTTCGTAAAATTTTGGGCCGTCTGTTCGGCTATGGGGCTGTTCGAGGCGGGGCTTAGGCCGCACGTCCGGGAGCTTCCTGGCTCGTGACGACGACCATTCCCCGAAGTGAAG
Source organism: Ixodes persulcatus (assembly GCA_013358835.2). Taxonomy (NCBI): domain Eukaryota; kingdom Metazoa; phylum Arthropoda; class Arachnida; order Ixodida; family Ixodidae; genus Ixodes; species Ixodes persulcatus. Next base: position 106,753 of record JABSTQ010001118.1, on the reverse strand, counting down.
AACCCAGGGGTCCAGTGGAGGTGGGAGAATTGGTAACGTAACGAACGGTTTAATTACATGGTAGCGATACAGTCGTCAAATCCGAGAGAACAAATGGAGCCCTCACGCCCCGCCTTATATAGGGGTCCGTTTTCTCCCTCTCTCTCCGCCAGGGCAGCAGGTGCGACCGCCACGTGCTTTGCAGCTGGGTCCGCCGCGTCGTAGTCAGAAATGAGTCATAGCCAAGGTTCTCCGCAGTTAGGCCAGGCCTCTCTCCCCTTCCGGAGCGCACGAACCCACACGCACACACACACACGTCCCGTTGACGTCACGGACGCGTTGAGACACGTTTTGGGCAGCCTTCGACAGGTGGGCGTCAGTCCTGAACACGTCGGGACTCGTTTCGGGACTCGTTTCCGCAGCGTTGAAACTCGGAAAAGGTTGCCGAAGGTTCCATTCTTAACAGGGCGCTGTACGTCGAATTGAAGTTTTGGGGTGTATTATATGTGACAAAGGGTGTAACGATACACCCTTTTTTATAGTGTATCCATGTTCTCGGACGGCTCGTGCAGACAGAAAATACACGAAAACTTGTCTTTACACCTTTGCCGGCTCTTTTGGTGCAACCCCAGTAGCGGCGTTTTGATGAGAAGGCAGGTTTTAGTCTGGTTTCTTCCGAAACAACACAGGAATGCCCGTCTCACATGACAACTTCCGCCCACACCGCTAGACCGGAAGTGCGCCCGAAGCGCCACCACCGCGGCGTGACGTAACAGAGTTAAGTTAATGTCTGCACCAACTCAACTCTGTTACGTCACGCCGCGGTGGTGACGCTTCGGGCGAACTTCCGGTCTAGGAGTGTGGGTGGAAGTTGCCATGCGGGACGTGCATTCTGCCGGCCGGAGAAGGAGACATCGTCCTTTCATTTCTCTTCGACGGGCCCAACGGCTCAAGAAAGGGGGGGGGAGGGACTGACTGACTGTAGACGCGCCTATTGTTGTAAAACCAGCATCGAATAGTCGAGTGTTTTTGTTACGAACGCTCTTGTAGTGAAGGCGTATCGCAGTCCAGACAGATAATGTGACAACTGTGACCGCTATCGGCGTCGGGCCTCCGTATCTCGCTCCTCGGGTCAAGTCGTTAGAATGAGAAACGGCAGCAGGTGTGCGAGGGCCGTGCCTCTGATAGGACCCCGCTTCTGTCAGCGGACCTTATACCATCATTTGGCGTTTCAAGGTGCGTAGCATTTGGTGATTTGTATTTAGACGAAGTATTTGAATACTCGGACGACACTTGCCCCGGATATGTCTTGGTGACATTCGTTAGAAGAGGTGACAGGCCGTTTTTATTTAGTAAGTAAATAACTAAATAGAGAAGTCATATTATTTCATACAAAAAAGTGTATACCAGTACAAACAGAAAATAACAGAACAGGAAGCACATCACTCGTGACACTGGTATTATACTTACTTAAAAATTAATCAGCTGCCTCCGCTTGCGTTTTTCTCGAAATAAATAAAAAAACATTGATCTACGCGCGCTTTAGCTTTGCTAAGCTAGCTAAGTCAAACAATAATGAGAATCGCAAAACCCTACTGAAAGAAAACATTTGAAATGCAAACGGGTGGCAAACTGGTCGACCAGTTAAAATAAAACGGGTGGCAAACTTTTCGATCTGTTTGGATCAAACGTGATTATGGGATACGGGTACCCGTTTGAAACGGCGCCCGTTTGATACCGGTGCCCGTTTGATACGGGTGCTCATTCGATACGGGTGCCCGTTCGACCAGCCACGTGACCACACATTTGAACGCGCCATTCGGATAGGCAAATTATTTGCTAGCCCTAAATGGGTATCGTCCGGAAGGTTGGTTATCTTAAACTTATTTAAGACATCCCGAAACTCATAAGCCTATTTATAACAGGGAGGAAACACGTAGAAAAAATGTGCTCGCGCAGGTGCTTGCAAATGGGCAGGAAAACAGACACAAAAAATTGTTTTCAATTCTCACAAAAGTTGATTACAGCCTATTCCGTAGACAAGTACAAACGTGCAAGCGATCTGTAAAATGTGAAGAGGCACTCTAAGCTTTTATACAACTGAGAAGATTGCAAAGCAAACAAGAACCGAAGTAATTCTAGACTATAGTGGCAGACTTTCGGAAAAGTTACTCTCCCGGCTGCCGCGAAAACAGACGCTGCATAATTCTATAAATAATCTTGACGTGTACCCGTAGAAGAACGGTCAATCGTTGCCAACAAGTAGGTAGGAATGCACTTACCATAATAACAGTGGACTTAGAGATGTAATCCAAGATAAATATCGACACGGTCAAAGCAGGACAACCACACAAACGCTAAAAAGGCTCCTAGAAGTTTCAACACTATGCGGCGCACAAGCTGTCATTTGCCGAACCCGCAGCCAAACCGCAAAAATTCCTGACTTCTTTGAAGAATCGCTTGTTGCCGATATACGCGTAGGAATTTTTGAACATTTGGAGCCCATCCCATACGTTGTCGAGAGACATCCTAATAAGACCGCAGGGAAAGGCGGCAGATAGAAGCAGCTAGGCAGGACAAACGAAGTTGCAACGGACAACAAGCAGAAAAAGAAAAAAGCGACTGCCAACGCGCGCGCTGCCGGATCTGTGCTTATCAGCGTGTAGCGTACCCTAGGGAGCCTTCATGAGCGTACATGAAGGCACCCTAGCGTACCGTCCCCTCTCTCTGGTCACGTGACAGAGCTGACCAAAGAGGAGGAAGGGGCGACGGCGAGGTCAAGGCGCAGGACACCGGGACCACCCCCCCCCCCCCCCCCCCCCCCCACAAACCCTCTCCTGATGCATTCTCTAAAAAAAAAAAAAAAAAAAAAAAAAAAAAAAAACTTGCGGTTGGCTTGTTGTGGCAATGCAGTCAAAGCTGGGGGAGAGGGTGCACCGACCGCTGTACACGCGCTTTTCTCCTCTTTTGGAATTGCCACTGGACGTCGCGTTTGCAGCCTCGGAAAGTAGGCGAAACGCGCGCATTTCAGCAGGCTGGAACTGCTGGAACGCTGGAAATGGCGTCGGCCAGAAGCTCGGCTTCCGCCCGAGCCAAAAAAGCACCCAGCGCGAGCTCGTAATTTGACTGCTGCAACGGCGGGCCTGCTCTCGCAATGCTCGATGTTCTTGCAGCCACGTGTTCGCGCGTTACCTTGGTTGAGTCTCGAATTGAGGTGAAATAAAGTTTAGAAATATATTCTTTCACGCGGTCGCGTCCTCTGCGCGAGAGATTCGAGCTGAATAAGTAAATTGAGGCAACAAATAACGCCAATATTTTAAAGTTTACGCACGTTTACGTATAAAACAAAAATCGCTTATTGCAGTTGGAGTATAAGCGTACATCAGCTCAATCAAAAAATATATATCATTCCTTGCATTACGCGGACGATTGTAAACCGATAAACCGGCGCTCCCGCGGCTTTCCGGAAGCAGGCTGCCACGGCTGAAATAGGCGTGCCCATGCCGCCGATAGGTACGTTCAGTATCAAACGGGCTCCGGAGAGCCGTTTGATTCAACCGGTACAGTTTGTCGATCACCGCTCGCCCGTCTGTGCAACAAGGTCGCGGGTTTGAGCAAACGTGCGACCACTTTGCTCAAACGAGTGGCCCGTTTGATCAGACGAGTGACCTGTTTGCCAAAGGAGTGACCTGTTTGCCCAAATAGGTGACCGTTATGGCTCATACGGGGACCCCTTTGAGCCATACGGGATACCCCTTTGACAAACTGGTGAGCGGTATACCTAAACTGTTACCGGTATGACCCTGTTTACTTTCATATAGGCGCCAAATGTTTGGTTTTTGTTTCAGTAGGGAATTACTACATGTTTGTGCACTCCTCGAACTTCTTCGTTAAAGTAAGATAACTAGAAGGCAAAAGAGAAAGAGGGAGATTAAAAAAAAAATGATTGCTAGCCTGCGCGGGGAGGGAGAAAAATGCAGAGGGTCTTTTATGTTATCCCCGACGACTTGAAAGCGAAATCCCAAGCGCCGACCCCGGTAATAGCAAACCTCTGAAGACAGCGCGCACTCTGACGACGCCCTTTTGGCGCCGTTTTATCTCACGGCATGTAGCACGCCCGCCCTTCACTGAAGTCACTGGATTAGGGGATGCAGCGCCATTGCCTTCCCACCTGCTAGCCGTACACAAACAGATACCAACATACAGACGACAACACCTCTCAAGGTGATTGGCTCATCGCTGTCGGTTGCCATGGTGATCGCGATTTTGGATCCTTCCAAAACTTCGAAGCTTCGAAAGGGTCGTTAACACCAGTCGCACCAAGATCGCTATGTAGCATCATCGTACTGAAAGCGTTTTTTGGCCAATATGAGCATCTTTGGCACTGTGAATGCAATAAACTTATCACTCATGCGTTTTCCCCAAATTTCTTACAACTATGTTGCTCTTCTTGCGTGTTTCAAGACAGTACAATTATTTTTTAATCCCTCCAAGCACTGACGTTTTGTTTGATGGCGGTACGAAGATGTACGGCATCACACGCGGCGTCGGTGCTTGGGAGCATTGAAAAACAATTCTACTCTCTTGAAACACGCAAGAAGAGCAACATAATTGTGAGAGATCTGGGGTAATAGACCCCTTTCAAAATATCTGGCAACGGTGAAAATCCGCTAAACGAGTGCCACAACATTGGGCGGCCGACACCATCTTGCAGGGTTGTTCCGGACGCCCGGACGCGCGTGCGGCTGTAGGTACTGCTATCTCCAACGACACTTTCTTATTTACCTCGCTCCTGCATGGCTACAAGCGGGGTTTTCCCCATCACCGGTTGGGTAACCGACATCTCCCAACTTCCAGCTGTGAAAGACAACGAAGTGGAACGTTTCTACGAGAGTCGATCGGAATCGGTGCGTTGCTTCGAGAGAAGTTACAATTTCCTTGTGGAGGGGTTTGTCATCTCGTCGTCCGTGAAGGCAAACTACGCGAGAAAAAGGTAAGAGCACCTTCGATATTGCAAAATTCGACAGGCTTTGATTCGCATAGGTGTCACTCGCTGAGAAAAGCAACCGGCCAGCGATCGTTGAACAGATATCGCTGAGGTTCTCGCCGATCGTTGGCTGTGCGTATTTTGTACCACGAAAAATTATTTTTCCGGGGGCAGGTAGGCCGAACACACACGTTCACTTTCTTTGTTGCTCCCTCAAATAAGTACATTGCGCTACGCTAGTCGTACTGACTAACAGTGTACTACTACTAGCGATTGCGAAATGTAATTGCTCTTTCGTGCTGCTTCGCGCTCTTTAACCCCAATTTTCACGCTGCGATTCTTCTCCAAAATAACGTGATCCCTGTCGCTTTTTGACTCAGACCGAGAGCGAAGTCCACGCTACAAACACTTATCTAAAAGGCTTTCACCGCGCGAGTATGTGTACAATGTTCACAGCGTCGGGTTCTTGCAGCATTGGCTTCGCTCGTACATGAAATAAAATCACAGACATGCGCGGATGTAAAGCTTCGCACGCAGCTGTGGGATAGCAAGAAAGCTACACCCTTAAGCAGCATTGCATCACCACATCACCCACGGAGTGTGGCAAGTATCAGTCAGTGATACTGTGTAGTCTCCTCCCTAGTGGAAACAAGATAATCGGACTACGAATGCTGCAAACTGCACTTAAGAACAGGGGATGCAAGGCACGATACTCAGTGCTGGCTTTTACTTTTGTTGGCCGCGCGATCCTGTCTAAACCCGTCAAAACATAACGTGAACATCGATAAGTACGTACCCTTGTTCCGGACGAGTCCAAATACCCACTCTGTTTACAGAGGGGCACGCAGCAGTAGGTAGGCATCACACACGTGGTCGAAAATGCACGCGCCGCACGCCAGTCACGCGATGTCAACTGGTATCGGCGCTGCCGCCGCCAACCCTGCAAGATGGCGGCTGACGCTGATTGCCGCTGCGTTCTACAGATGGCGCTGTTTTTTGTAAAGGGTCTATAAGCATTAGCGATAAGTTCATTGCATGCAGAGTTCCAAAGGTGCTCGTATTGGCCGAAGAACGCTGTCAAAACGATGAAGCTCCATAGCGATCTTGATGCGACTGGTTTTAAAGACCCTTTCGAAGTTTCGGAGCTCTGAAAGGATCCAAAATGGCGATCACCATGGCAACCAACAGCGATGAGCCAATCACCTTGATAGGTTTTGTCGTCTGTATGTTGGTATTTGTTTGTGTCCGGCTAGCAGGTAAGAAGGCAATTGCGCTGCTTTCCCAGATCGAGTGACTTTACTCTTCACCGCTGCCCGAACGAAAGTGTCCTCTCCCGCTGAATTTGCGCGGCACGCGCGCCTCCGCCGATTCTGGCACAAGTAACGCCATCTCGTGGTCCACGGGTGAACCTTGGGTTTTGGTACCTTTCGTGTCGCCGACGTGTTTTCGTACCTTTTGTGTCGCCGACGTGTTTTCGTACTTTACGTGTCGTCGACGTGTTTTGCTCAAGAACTTTGAAGGTCGACTGAACGATGAGACGTATAAGGCTTTCGCCTTAATAAAAGAAACAAAGAAGACAGGAGGATGTACACCACCTATTGGCGAGGAGACAGCACTATAGGGGGCGCAGTATCATTATCATCGTCATCACCAAAACAATCGCTATGTGACACTCCGACGCTAGCACTCGCCTAGTGGACGTCGCATCGTTTCCGCGCTTGCTGCATATTTGCTTGTAGCGATATGGTGCGCACTTGCTGCGTACTGCAGTGCTCGGAGGAAGCATGCTATGGAACCGGGTATATGCATCGCGGAGGACTGCAGCACGTATGCGACGATGCGGACATTGTCCTCCCTTGGCTCTGGCGCAACGCTGCTCTCGATGACATGATCGCAGTTGAACACGTCCTCTTTAACGAGACGCCACTTGCATTCACCGATGTCGTTCATGATTATTGCAAGAGACAGGATAACTGAAACGTGCAGTGCGTGTTTTGTCAATAATTCAGAAAAACACGGACGCCGCGTCGGCCACGCATGTTCCAGCGCTCGTGGCCGAAACGACGCGGCTGATCCGGCACGACCGCACGTGACCACACATGCGCGTACTTAAAGTTCCCTGGAGGTTGGAGAAACCGATGTCCGCTACCTGCTCTTTTCAACGTAAGCCTCAAACGATAAATCACTATTTTTATTCCTACACTAAAATTGTCACAAACAAACATCAAATCTGTAGGAGAACAAAACAAAACAAAAAATAAAATAAAAATACTTTTAGTGTTTTAAGAAAAAATACCCCCCCCCCCCTCCCTTTTTCCAAAAAAAAAAAAGTATCTTTAACAGTAAATCAGCAGTTTTCAATTCGCGCCAGGACACTCCCGACGCTTTCACTTTCAATGTCGTAGATCGTGAGGTCGAATAATTAAACAAAACCTTACTAGACACTTTAAATGCAAATAAGCAAACGACTAATGATAGCCGTATTATTATCCATCTAGATGTTGACCTGTTGTGCTCCGCCAAATAGTATCCTTATGTATTGCCAGCTGAGTGAAAGACAAAGCTATAGTTTTTTGGAAGTGATTCTGAATCAATCAATGCTTTTATACTTGCTGTCTGTGTCCCAAAGCATTTTAAAACAGTGCTAAGTAGACACATTCTTCTCCTTGGTTGATCATCATATAATGAGCACTGTTCGTTTGATATATTGTACTTGTTTATCTATTTTGTCTTCCCGAATGGCGGTCATGTCAAATAATAGTGCATTTAAACTTTGCGCACCGTACTGCGTTAAAACCAAGCTAGTAACACAGGTGTATCATGCAAAGCTACTGAGCAGGAACCTCGTTTGTGTTTGTGTAATGGTATGAGAAGAAGCGAATAATTACGTTCCGTCATTGTTTTGCAAAACGTGCTGCTGAGGTTGTTGTGGGTAAAGTCCCTTGATAATTATTTTACAAGTAACGACAACCAATACAAATGACAGAGCACATCCCGCTGGAACAAAATGGCGGCATTCAGTTCAAACCCCTGATGTGCGCCGCCATTCGCTTCCTAAAACCTGCACGGACACGCAGTCGGCGATTCAAAGAATGTCGCTAGTTGTAGGAAGCTCTTATACCCGTGTCAGACGGCGTTCTAAAGATCCGCTTCACTAAGCTCCTTTATAAAATCGGCGAACCAGCGCACGCCGTAGAGCACGTGCGCACTCCACATCGCGAGCTGATTGGCCGATTTTATAAAGGAGCTTAGTGAAAAGGACCTTTAGAACACCGTCTGACAGGGGTATTATACAGGGACTCTAGTTGTGGGGAGTCTGGAGTCCACGATGCCTTGGGATCATTACAAGGCATACGAAGACGGCCCGTGAGTTTGGCGTGCTCGAGAACTGCGTGAGCCCTTGCCTTGGGCTCGGGTGCGATGAATGCCTCGGTGGACAGTCGGCATGAGGATGGGCTTCATTACTGCAGTAACGAAAATCGCCAAGCTCTAAAACATCTCCGACGGAGAACTCGTGCAAACAATATCCCCAACCCTGGCAATGACGAACATTTACGGAGAAGAAATATAGCTAAATTTTGTGGCCGCTTTCTTTATTTCCGTATAAAACTGCCGGGCAGGTGCACGAAGGAAAAAAAAAAATCCGAGATGCATTCTGAGAAATATTCAAGGAAATGAAGAAAATCCATTCGTGGTCATTCTAATGCTCGAAACCCCTGCCAACACCTTGCAATCGTTTTTTTTTTTTTTAGCGCGTTTTGCAAAAGGTGAGCCCACCATGTCAAGTGTTAGGTAGTTTGAAAACATTTAAGAAACGCCGCTCGCACAAATGCCAACCTCGCATCCTCAGCAGCCTTTCAAGCACTTGCGCGTCACAGACCCAGAACAAAAGAATGCGTTTGTACGTAAACGCTGCCTTTTTGCTTTGTCGGCATACGCGGGGTTTAGGTTGACGGCGACGCCGCTCAAGCCGGAAACGGGCGCCTAAGAGCTGCGCTCTAAAACACGTTGTATATATATATATATATATATATATATATATATATATATATATATCTACAAATATAGATCACCTTCCTCACCTACTGGATCTGCACCCTCCTCCTCTCCCGTGTCGTCTTCCACCTTCGTGCCCCCCTCCCCCGTATCCACCCCTCCTCCTCTTCCATGCCCTCCCCTCCTCCTCCTCCTCCATACCCTCGGCTTCTCTCATAGCTTCCCCGCTAAATGTAGCCGGAAAATTGACGCCATGTGACCTTAACAACCAATTCAATTTCCCCGCTAAATTTAACGGCGAAAATGACGTCACATGACTTCGTGGCACGTCACCTTTGACCAAATTCAGTTTACCCGCTAGCGGAAAAATTTACGTCACCTGACCTCTACACCAATTAAATTTCCCGCTAAATTTAGCGGGGAAACTAAATTGGTGTTGAGGTCACGGGCGTCAATTTTCCCGCTGAATCTAGTCACAGACCTACCGACCAATTTAATTCCTTGCTACGTTTAATGGGGAAACTGAATTTGTGTGTAGGTCTGCGACGTCCTATAATGCAATAATGCGCATTCAGTTTCCCCGCTAAATTTACTGGTAAAACTGTCGTCAGATGACTTCAACACCAATTCAGCTTCCCCGGTAAATTTAGCTGGAAACTGACGTCCCATAATGCAACGCGCGCGGTTACGCCGACGTCGACGGCGACGCCGACGCCGCTCATCACGGAAACGGGCGCCTAAGAGCTGCTCTCTAAACGATGAATGTTGTCACGCTTTTGCATCATCACGTTTGCTTTATTTTTATCTGACGCTCCACCCTTCTGTGTCAAGTCCAGCATTTCCTCAAACGGCGTCTGCTTTCAATCCAACAATGCGCAGATGGTGTTGAATGCCCTGCGTTCCGTCACGGTGGTTGGCGACCATTGCCGCCAATTGAAGACGGAAGCGCGTACGGCAGAACCTTTCTCGGATTTATGGAATCGTTTTTCGTACCCGTCCACGGAGTCGTTCAGCCCGTTCAAACACACCCACGCCTCACTGAAGCAGTCAAGGCCTACACCAAGAACGCAGACCAAGCAGTTGCAATGTATGTACAACGCTTGTGTGCCTATCTGACCCGTACTTGAAAGAAATTTGCGGTCTCTCGGGGACAATGCGAGCGCGCTCTTGGACACGGGATCGTCGAAGCTCAGAGTCTGTGTTAACACTGCGACATCACAAAACATTGTGAAGATAATGCCTTCAAAGTAAGTCCGGATCATTTTATTTGAAATTAACCTTCATGGCCAGAAATTTCCGACTGGCGCTTCTACGAGTAGTTCACTTATCTGCCTCCATGTGTCGTATTCACCTTTAACTTTTACGCCATGAAGAAATTCCCGCCAAAGCGGAGTGTGTGCCGAGTGAAGTAAAAAAAAAAAACAACAGTAACATAAAAGATTTAAAAAAAAAATATGAGAAAATGAGTGTCTTGAGGTTGCAACATATTGATAACTTTATCGTTCTCCGTTACCGTTTCATAGTGATACTGCGATCAAAGGAAGAACATCGGAGCTTCTAAACGACTTCACGGAATTCATCGCACGCATTTCTATTGTTGACTTGGAGTGCTATATATTTTGGTACCTTCAGGTAAAACTCTGTTGTGGGAGAGTATAGGGTATAAAAGTGGTTTATTCCGTACAGGACGTATCTAGCGATGGATTGTTAGCTTATGTATTTCAGGCACTCGATTGTTTACGCGTGTATGTATACACACTTTTCGTTAGGTGCAATGTTATCACCAATATAAAAAGCTATATTGAACGAAAAATAAAATAAACTTTATTGAGGTGAAATTGGGCCTACAAACATTTAGAAAAAGGTGCCACGTATCTTTCGTCGGCGGCTGAAGGGTGACTGACCCGACGCAGCGCGTTGAGGAATGTTCTGAAAAAGAACACCCGGATGACAGTCGCGGATGGGCTGGGATTTCTTAGAAGAGTACGGAATGAATAAGATCAGGATCCGGGCCGAGAAGGATTTGAACCCAATTCCTCTGCCTCAAAGTTGCACGCGTTACCAACTCCGTCACTCACGCGGAATTATCTCCTGTACTCCGATACTTCGAGATGATGGGGCCCAGCAAAAAAAGACAACCATCATAGTGTTTGTGGCGTGTATGTTCGTGTTCTATCATCGCAGAACCAATCATAAACAGTAAAAGTCTAGTGAATTGCCCTTTCGACGCTGCTCGATTGATACCATTAGCTCGAAGCGTCGGCTGCGTCTGGACTGAAGCTGAACGAAGTATAAAAACTGTCGCTTATGAGGCCTTTACACCACGTCCGTATGTAGAACAATAATGAATGTATTACATTCATATGATGTAGACAGGGTGTTTATTTTAGGATTTTCGCATCGTGTCTTAAAAATTCGTTAAGGTAAAACTAATGCAGTATATTCACGTAAGTTATACGGCCAGAATACAATATATATGGCGCTAATCGTGACGATGAGTTGGTTAATTAACTATAATTTGTTGAATAGTTTTAATTAGTAAAAGTAAGCATATTGATTGAATTAGAAACGAGCTGAGCGCCATCGAAAAGCACTAAATCAGTAATTTGTTTGAAACAATGATGCAACGTGGGAAACGCGGTGGGGCGGTAAAGTTACCACTTGTACAACATGCGTAAGGCCTGCTGTACGAAAACATGGATAATAATTTTCTCGTCCTCGTCCATCTTGCCAAATCATCAAAACTAAGCTCATACCCAGTAGCATCGTCTCAAAGTGAGGATGGTTCGGTCGTTTCTAAGCGTTCCTTCCGCTTTTGAATTTTTGGCCCACGCGCCTCGCCAAGGAACTTTTTGATGACACACCAGTGTTCATCTAAAGGCGGAATATAATACGTTGAACCCTCGATCTCCTCATGGTACTATTTAAAATACTTTAAAATAAGTTCTTTTTGAGAAAACCTGTCTCGAAGTTGGGATGGTTCGGCTGTTTCTACGCATTCGTTGACCTTTTGAATTTTGGGGCACTCGCGCCTCGCCAGGGAACTTTCTGAGAATATTTAAGTCCCCAACTGAAGACGGAATATAAAATATAGAGCCTTTAAGTACATCCTCGTACTATGGCAATTACTTCAAAAGAATCCTTTCTGAAAAAAAAAAACCGGCCTCAAAGAGGGGATGGTTCAGCTGTTTTTACACATTCGTTTATATTTTGAAATTTGGGCAAGCGCGCCTCGCCAGGGACCTTTCTGGGAACAATCCACTTCCTAACTAAAGGTTGAATATAAAATTTAGAGCCCTCGAGGATGTTCCGGTGCTAGCGCAAATGCTTCAAAATTAATAGTTTCTGAGAAAGTCGGTCTCAAAGTGTGGTTGGTTTGACGGTTTTTATTCATTCGTTCACCTTTTGAAGTTTGGGCACCTGCGCCTGCCAGGGCACTTTATTAAAAAAAAAAAACGGAATATAAAATATCGAGCCCTGGGCCCGTCCTGGTACTATGGCAAATACTTTAAAAGGAGTCTTCTTTTAGAAAACGTGTCTCAAAGTGGGAATGGTGTGGCCGTTTTTCCGCCTTCGTTCATCTTTTGAAATTCTGGCGCACGCACCTCATCCAGGAACTTTTTGAGGGCATTTAAGTCCCCAACTAAAGACGAAATATAAAATATAAAGCACTCAAGCACACCCAAGAAAACTATAGCAAATACCCGAAGATGAATCCTTTTTTAAACAACTGGCCTCAAATTGGGGATGGTTCGGCTGTTTTTTACGCATTCGTTCATCTTTTGAAATTTTGGCACACGCGCCTTTCCAGGGAGTTTTTTTTTTTTAATACAGTCATTTTGAACTAAAGGCGGAATATAAAATGTAGAGCCCTTGAGCACATCCTGGTATTGTTGCAAATACTTCATAATGTAACTAAAGCAAGGGTGCAGGCGAGCTGGTTCAATACCGACATGGCAACCCTGGAGCCGGGGAAAAGAAGGGACGTTTCTGTACGTCACAACTTCAAAATAAGTCCTTTTTGAGAAAACTGGTCTCAAAGTGGGGATCATTCGGTCGTTTTCACAGATTCGTTCATCTTTTGAAATTTGGGCACACGCGCCTTTCCAGGGAGTTTTTTTTTTTTTTAATACAGTCATTTTGAACTAAAGGCGGAATATAAAATGTAGAGCCCTTGAGCACATCCTGGTATTGTTGCAAATACTTCATAATGTAACTAAAGCAAGGGTGCAGGCGAGCTGGTTCAATACCGACATGGCAACCCTGGAGCCGGGGAAAAGAAGGGACGTTTCTGTACGTCACAACTTCAAAATGAGTCCTTTTTGAGAAAACTGGTCTCAAAGTGGGGATCATTCGGTCGTTTTCACAGATTCGTTCATCTTTTGAAATTTGGGCACACGCGCCTTTCCAGGGAGTTTTTTTTTTTTTTTTAATACAGTCATTTTGAACTAAAGGCGGAATATAAAATGTAGAGCCCTTGAGCACATCCTGGTATTGTTGCAAATACTTCATAATGTAACTAAAGCAAGGGTGCAGGCGAGCTGGTTCAATACCGACATGGCAACCCTGGAGCCGGGGAAAAGAAGGGACGTTTCTGTACGTCACAACTTCAAAATGAGTCCTTTTTGAGAAAACTGGTCTCAAAGTGGGGATCATTCGGTCGTTTTCACAGATTCGTTCATCTTTTGAAATTTGGGCACACGCGCCTTTCCAGGGAGTTTTTTTTTTTTTTTTAATACAGTCATTTTGAACTAAAGGCGGAATATAAAATGTAGAGCCCTTGAGCACATCCTGGTATTGTTGCAAATACTTCATAATGTAACTAAAGCAAGGGTGCAGGCGAGCTGGTTCAATACCGACATGGCAACCCTGGAGCCGGGGAAAAGAAGGGACGTTTCTGTACGTCACAACTTCAAAATGAGTCCTTTTTGAGAAAACTGGTCTCAAAGTGGGGATCATTCGGTCGTTTTCACAGATTCGTTCATTTTTTGAAATTTGGGCACACGCGCCTTTCCAGGGAGTTTTTTTTTTTTTTAATACAGTCATTTTGAACTAAAGGCGGAATATAAAATGTAGAGCCCTTGAGCACATCCTGGTATTGTTGCAAATACTTCATAATGTAACTAAAGCAAGGGTGCAGGCGAGCTGGTTCAATACCGACATGGCAACCCTGGAGCCGGGGAAAAGAAGGGACGTTTCTGTACGTCACAACTTCAAAATGAGTCCTTTTTGAGAAAACTGGTCTCAAAGTGGGGATCATTCGGTCGTTTTCACAGATTCGTTCATCTTTTGAAATTTGGGCACACGCGCCTTTCCAGGGAGTTTTTTTTTTTTTTTTAATACAGTCATTTTGAACTAAAGGCGGAATATAAAATGTAGAGCCCTTGAGCACATCCTGGTATTGTTGCAAATACTTCATAATGTAACTAAAGCAAGGGTGCAGGCGAGCTGGTTCAATACCGACATGGCAACCCTGGAGCCGGGGAAAAGAAGGGACGTTTCTGTACGTCACAACTTCAAAATGAGTCCTTTTTGAGAAAACTGGTCTCAAAGTGGGGATCATCGGTCGTTTTCACAGATTCGTTCATCTTTTGAAATTTGGGCACACGCGCCTTTCCAGGGAGTTTTTTTTTTTTTTTTAATACAGTCATTTTGAACTAAAGGCGGAATATAAAATGTAGAGCCCTTGAGCACATCCTGGTATTGTTGCAAATACTTCATAATGTAACTAAAGCAAGGGTGCAGGCGAGCTGGTTCAATACCGACATGGCAACCCTGGAGCCGGGGAAAAGAAGGGACGTTTCTGTACGTCACAACTTCAAAATGAGTCCTTTTTGAGAAAACTGGTCTCAAAGTGGGGATCATTCGGTCGTTTTCACAGATTCGTTCATCTTTTGAAATTTGGGCACACGCGCCTTTCCAGGGAGTTTTTTTTGTTTTTTAATACAGTCATTTTGAACTAAAGGCGGAATATAAAATGTAGAGCCCTTGAGCACATCCTGGTATTGTTGCAAATACTTCATAATGTAACTAAAGCAAGGGTGCAGGCGAGCTGGTTCAATACCGACATGGCAACCCTGGAGCCGGGGAAAAGAAGGGACGTTTCTGTACGTCACAACTTCAAAATGAGTCCTTTTTGAGAAAACTGGTCTCAAAGTGGGGATCATTCGGTCGTTTTCACAGATTCGTTCATCTTTTGAAATTTGGGCACACGCGCCTTTCCAGGGAGTTTTTTTTTTTTTTTAATACAGTCATTTTGAACTAAAGGCGGAATATAAAATGTAGAGCCCTTGAGCACATCCTGGTATTGTTGCAAATACTTCATAATGTAACTAAAGCAAGGGTGCAGGCGAGCTGGTTCAATACCGACATGGCAACCCTGGAGCCGGGGAAAAGAAGGGACGTTTCTGTACGTCACAACTTCAAAATGAGTCCTTTTTGAGAAAACTGGTCTCAAAGTGGGGATCATTCGGTCGTTTTCACAGATTCGTTCATCTTTTGAAATTTGGGCACACGCGCCTTTCCAGGGAGTTTTTTTTTTTTTAATACAGTCATTTTGAACTAAAGGCGGAATATAAAATGTAGAGCCCTTGAGCACATCCTGGTATTGTTGCAAATACTTCATAATGTAACTAAAGCAAGGGTGCAGGCGAGCTGGTTCAATACCGACATGGCAACCCTGGAGCCGGGGAAAAGAAGGGACGTTTCTGTACGTCACAACTTCAAAATGAGTCCTTTTTGAGAAAACTGGTCTCAAAGTGGGGATCATTCGGTCGTTTTCACAGATTCGTTCATCTTTTGAAATTTGGGCACACGCGCCTTTCCAGGGAGTTTTTTTTTTTTTTTTTAATACAGTCATTTTGAACTAAAGGCGGAATATAAAATGTAGAGCCCTTGAGCACATCCTGGTATTGTTGCAAATACTTCATAATGTAACTAAAGCAAGGGTGCAGGCGAGCTGGTTCAATACCGACATGGCAACCCTGGAGCCGGGGAAAAGAAGGGACGTTTCTGTACGTCACAACTTCAAAATGAGTCCTTTTTGAGAAAACTGGTCTCAAAGTGGGGATCATTCGGTCGTTTTCACAGATTCGTTCATCTTTTGAAATTTGGGCACACGCGCCTTTCCAGGGAGTTTTTTTTTTTTTTTTAATACAGTCATTTTGAACTAAAGGCGGAATATAAAATGTAGAGCCCTTGAGCACATCCTGGTATTGTTGCAAATACTTCATAATGTAACTAAAGCAAGGGTGCAGGCGAGCTGGTTCAATACCGACATGGTAACCCTGGAGCCGGGGAAAAGAAGGGACGTTTCTGTACGTCACAACTTCAAAATGAGTCCTTTTTGAGAAAACTGGTCTCAAAGTGGGGATCATTCGGTCGTTTTCACAGATTCGTTCATCTTTTGAAATTTGGGCACACGCGCCTTTCCAGGGAGTTTTTTTTTTTTTTTTAATACAGTCATTTTGAACTAAAGGCGGAATATAAAATGTAGAGCCCTTGAGCACATCCTGGTATTGTTGCAAATACTTCATAATGTAACTAAAGCAAGGGTGCAGGCGAGCTGGTTCAATACCGACATGGTAACCCTGGAGCCGGGGAAAAGAAGGGACGTTTCTGTACGTCACAACTTCAAAATGAGTCCTTTTTGAGAAAACTGGTCTCAAAGTGGGGATCATTCGGTCGTTTTCACAGATTCGTTCATCTTTTGAAATTTGGGCACACGCGCCTTTCCAGGGAGTTTTTTTTTTTTTTTTTTAATACAGTCATTTTGAACTAAAGGCGGAATATAAAATGTAGAGCCCTTGAGCACATCCTGGTATTGTTGCAAATACTTCATAATGTAACTAAAGCAAGGGTGCAGGCGAGCTGGTTCAATACCGACATGGTAACCCTGGAGCCGGGGAAAAGAAGGGACGTTTCTGTACGTCACAACTTCAAAATGAGTCCTTTTTGAGAAAACTGGTCTCAAAGTGGGGATCATTCGGTCGTTTTCACAGATTCGTTCATCTTTTGAAATTTTGGCACACGCGCCTCGCCATAGAACTTTATGAGGACAAGGCAGTTTCCCCACTAAATGTGAAATATAAAATTTAAAGCCTTAAAGCACATCCTGGTGCTGTGGAAAATATTTCAAAATTAGTTCCTTTTGGAAAACCGGTCCCAAAGTGGCAATTATTTGTTCCTCTTTACGAATTCGTTAATATTTTTTATTATGGCACGCGTGCCTCATTTAGGAACTTTTCGACGCCGACAAAGAGCTGAACTGGTTACGACATACAAAGTTTCAGACCCTCATCTACAAGCAGCTACTATGGCAAATCCTCTGAAATAAGCCATATTTCAGAAAACCTGTCGAGGTGTACATTGGTGGACTTTTTTCAGGCATTCGACCATCATTTCATATTTGGGAACCCGTGCGTTGTCTGGGGAGGTTTTGAGATCGACTGATTTCTCAGCTGGCGACGAAATATAAACATTAAGGACGCCGACTACAAGAAGGTGCCATATCAAAATCTAGGCCGTCAGCCCTTTTCGAGGAATGTGATATCAAGTCAGATATTTCAGTACACGCATCTCCCAATTATTTTTCTTTCTAGGGCAATTGGAATAATTAATTTAATCTAGACATTTAGTAAGTAATTCAGTGTTACTCTTGACATATGTATGTTAAGTTTACAAGAGCGATCATCCTTTCATAAATTGGGTACTCACCGCAGTGTTCCCACTCCTTACGATAAAAATCACTGTGCTATTATCACATAACATTAATAATTACCGAGATTTTTTTTTCAAAACAGTTGCACCGTGCATTTTGCACCATAAAGATAGACGGTCTTAGCAGCCTATTAATTTGAGCACTGTCTGAGCTTGCGCTCTGAATATCGCCCTCAAATATGGCGTTCAATTAATACCCCTAGAATAGCGTGTCCGGGGACACGAGCGCAGCCATACTCGAGCTGCCGGCTTAGAGAATAGATGCTTTCAACACGCGCCAGACTGAGCCGCCATTGCCGGCCTTTCTCTTCTCACCGGGATGCCGAGCCACAGAAGCAGGTGCTCACGAGCCTCCACGAAGGCATATCCTGGGCAGAAGGACACAGTAGCACCTAAAGTATCGCTTCTCGGCCTTTTGGCTAAGATCAAAGTGTAGAAGAACCTAAAGTTGCAACATCGTGTCCTGCTGTGGCAGTGGTAAAGTGAAGCGAACAGAATAAGAGGAAACAAAAACTGAAGGTCGGTTACGGCGGCGCCCATGCACATCGACCTCAAAGCGTCTACAGGATTTTCAATACGCAGCGTGACATGCTTGCATTTCTCGCTTGCTCCCCCAATACGACTAACGAGCGAAATAAATACAATGAAAAATAATAAAAAAGTAATACATTTGAGCTTTACAAGCAATTTGTACTGCTTGTGTCGCAAATATTGGGTATAATAAAAAACATCTTTCAGCGTGTTTTTTTTTTTGAGTCATTAAATTTTTAGGTGAGCCAAGACCAAATCATTAGACGATTTCAGGCAGCTATAGATGGGCACCGCCATAACCAACCTTCAGTTTTTGTTCCCTCTTACTCCATTCGCTTCACTTCATTGCCACAGCAGGACAGGCTACTGCTACTTGAGGTGCTACAGTGTCCTTCTCCCCAGCCTATATCTTTGTGGAGGCTCGTCAGCGCCCGCTTGAGTGGCTCGGCATCTCGGTAAGACAACAGAAGGTCCGAAATGGCGGCCCAATCTGGGGCGTGTTTAAAATGTCTATATGCTTCAAACATACATATGTGCTTTCGTCGTTTTTTTTTTTTCAATGAAATTTTTGTACACAGCAATTTTAGCTCGCTCATTTTTAATTTATATTTCATCAACTGAATTAATTAAGGCGTCTGCAATGCACAGAAAGATGAACCCCACTGTCTTGTGAACAGCGGTGATGTTTTCGAAGGCGATCAATAACGCACCGTCCAGTCTTTCCGACGTAGCTTCTATCACAAATCATATGTCAGTAGAATTCAGTACGTCACACCCAGTATTCAGTGACTTTAATAGACCTTACCGAAAAATTCCATGATACCTTGCTCTGAGGTTGTTCGGACCACGACCGTCGTGGTTCGAATGTACGCTCGTGCCGGCTAGAACGCTTCGCATATTCTGGTAGCACCACAATTCTTTCTTCCTCTTCGTTATGAGCTCGGAAAACACACAAATATTACGTGAACAGAAAAGACAGACAAACAAAGAGCTTTATCGAGGTGCTGAGAAGCGCCGCCCTTAGAGCAGCACCGCGGGCCGCTCCCACGTGGGGACGGGGAGGCCTTGCCTCACCGCCGCATCGTGGGCTCTCTGTACAGCCCGGAGTTGTGGGAGAAGCTCGGAACTCGTGATGGCAGAGCTCCACTCGTCCTCGGGGACTTTATTGGGCCCCCGTAACGAGGGGCACCGCCAGAGCATGTGATCGAAGCTGCTAACCGACCCGCAGTCTGGGCAGGTAGACTTGAAGGTATCCGGAGCAATGATGCTGAAGAAAGCTAAACTGGGATATGATCTAGTCTGCAACATTCTGAGTGTGATTGCCTGAGGTCTGCAGAGTTTACCGTGCGGGGGCGGAAAAGTCAGCCTGCCCATTTGATAGTGCTTGGTGACTTCGTAAAAGGTAAATGAGATGTCTTTAAATTCCTTGAAGCCATTCTGCAGATCGGCGTCCTTCCCGGCGCGGAGGGCTAGAGCGCGCGGCCGAGAGTTAGCAGTATTGTCGAGGTTGATAAGGAAATCTAGCTGAGAATCTAGATGTGCCAGAAACCAAGTAATGGTGTGCGGGGAGATAATCTTATTGCCAAAAATTTTAGAGGCTTCGTCGGAAATCAAGCCAGGAGCAAAAACCCGAACCGCCGATCTAGGGTCTGTGTAGATGTGCGATCTACTATCGTCCAGGAGGGCGAGAGCTATGGCCACCTGCTCGGCTTTTGAGGGAGTAGAATCTTTGAAAGATGCGGAATTGAGGATCGAACCCTTGTGATCGATGGCAACGGCAGCGAACCTGGACCAGCTGCCATACTGTGCGGCATCTACGAAGCAAGCCGAGCGAGGTTCGTTCCTAACGTGTCTGAGAACCGCGACTGCCCTGGCCCTGCGCCGGCCAACATTGTGCTGCGGATGAACGTTACAAGGAAATGGAGAGGTCTGAATGCTGGCCCTTTGGGCGTCAGAGAACTGATGTCGCCGCTCCGCAACGAGCGTGGGGTTGAGGCCGAGTACGGCCAAAATCTTCCTTCCGGCCGGCGAAGACGACAGCCGAGCTACCTGGGCAGTTTCCTGTGCCTCGATGATCTCTTCCAGGGTGTTGTGAACCCCTAGCTGCATGAGTCGCTCGGTGCTGGCCTGCATGGGAATGCCCAGCACCCTCTTTATGCTCTTTAACGGAAAAGAAGGTCATCAAATTACTCTGTTTTGCTTTCCTTCTGCCTTTTCTGCGTTGTGAAATCACGATCTGATAAACCAAAGTTAACTTCGTCTTCGCTTGTTGCATAATTTCACGTGCCGTACATATGGACTTCGCAATTCGTAAAGCAGACGCTGGGGGCACCGCATATTTCATGAAAGGTATATTCTATTACATCCGCTGTACAAGACAGGAACAGGCACACGTGTTGTTCTTTGGCGAAAACCTAAAGAGACAAGTGTTTGGCTTTTGAGCTTTTGAGCGAGTTGGCCACGCAATTATGCGTGGCCTATGTCTTCAAATTCCCTGTCTTCGTTCTTGCGCGAAATCGGGGCAAGACAAGCAACTAGCATTCGCGAGGCGCTGTCATGTCAACAGTTACCGAGTCAGTTACAGGCTTAAGAACGACCAGAATCCGAAGACGATCTGAAAAACGGGACGAAATCATCGCTCATAGCTTGCGATTTAATCGAGGTAAGGCAAAGCGAAAGCCTGCCGTTCATCTTGCACCACGTGACTGAGTTTCTGAACATACCCACGCGAAGAGAGTTGGATTGGGCAATTAAAGCCAGGTGACTGATTCGTCAAGCTAGCACTTCCGCTGCCCTATCAGATTAAAAACCAACGTGGTGTAGTTTCTCGCTTGATGTATGCTCTGTGCGACACGCGCACGTGACCCTGCACACGTTGCATCGTATGGCGAATATCTTAATCATCTCAGTCCTCTGAACATCTCGTTGCCGACATATTGGTCTGCCGTACGTATTTCCAGTGTAGCTGACGTCACTCCCGAAACCCTATTTAGTGTTAGCAGATTTGAAAGTGTTTCCAGCTGTTCGATCGGGGTCACGGGGTTTAGGGCCGCGTTTTCAATAAAAGCTGCTAGCAGGAGATGAATGTGTCGATCGTCTGCAAGCGTCTCCGCTCACAATCCTCATGACCAATCGACAACGCGCGCACGCACACGTGCACCCAATCTGGGCAAGAGGCTTCCGCCATTAATTATTTATTTATTTATATTTATTGATACTGCAATCCCTGAAAGAGATTTTAGCAGGTGGGTACACTTGATTCACAAGAGATGCAGGCATACAAAATAGCAAACAAGTCGCAGAAACAAAAGAACAAATATTTTTCAGATGACAAATATTTTTCAGAGAGACAAAACTAATTGAGAACGGATTCAAATAAAGACAATGATGGCTGCATAACAACACTTTCAGAAAGGCTATTCCAATCAGTCACCGTTCGCGGAAAAAAAGAGTACTTGAAGCAATTATTATGCGATCGAAAAGGAGTTATTGTTAGCGCATGCCTCTGTCGAGTAGCGTAGCCTGATGAGAAGTTTATTAAGTGAGAAAGATCTATCCTATAATGTCCATTTATTAATTGATACAAAATTTTAGTCGAGAATGCCGATTTCTGAGAGATAATGACTTTAAGTTAGCTCTGGTTAAAAGTTCGGTTATAGAGGTACGACCAAAGCTATTCTAAATGTAGCGAGCTGCCTTTTTCTGCACACGATCGAGCTTGTTAATATTTAGTTTGGTGAAGGGATCCCAAATGATAGCCGCGCAATCTAATGTTGGCAAGACTATGGCTTTATATGTTAGAAGACGCAAGGAAGGGGTAGAACGTCTTAGCGTGCTTCTAAGAAAGAATAACTTTCGAAGAGCATTTGATGTTACGTAATCAATCTGTTTTGTCCAAGTAAGATTATGAGTAATCCAGAGTCCAAGGTATTTGTATTGTGTTACTTCTGATAGAAGAATATTATTAGTATTGTAAACAAATTTCAAAGGATTTCTTTTGTGAGTAATTCTCATCAAAACCGTTTTTTCAAAGTTAATAGTCATTTGCCACTTCGTACACCATTCCGTGAATTTTTGAAAAGCTCTATTTAACAAAAGTTGATCGGAAGTGCTAGCTATTTCTGAGTAAATTATACAATCATCAGCGTATAACCTGATTTTTACCGGAACATCTTCTACTATATCATTAATAAACAACAAGAAAAGGAGAGGTCCGAGCACAGAGCCCTGGGGAACGCCAGAGTCAACAGAAAATCGTTCAGAGCAATATTCACCATAAACTACAAATTGTCGACGATTTGAAAGGTATGCTGAAATTCATTTAACTAACTCTGTGTTCTTACATATTTTTTTCTAATTTGTATCGCAACTTTTTGTGAGAGACCTTATCGAACGCCTTTGAAAAATCCATAAAAATGGCATCAATTTGTTTTCCATTGTTTATTGCCCAGGAGACATCGTGAACAGTCTCAATTAATTGAGTACATGTTGAAAAACCTTTTCGAAATCCATGCTGATTTTTACTCAAGATGTTGTGTTCGTCTAGGAATTTTGATAAATGATTATATATTATATGTTCAAGAAGTTTACAGGCAGTGGAAGTCAATGAAAGTGGACAGTAATTTTGAATGCAGTGCTTGTTTCCATTCTTATGAAGTGGTTTGACTCTGGCCGTTCTCCAGTCGTCTGGAACCTGACCTTCGGACAGCGATCGTGAAAACAGAACAAACAAATATTTTGAGACCAATTCAGCATACCTAGATAAAAATGCATTGGGGATATCATCAGGCCCAGGGGATTTTTTACATCCAATTTCAAAAGCATATTCAATATACCACATTCACTAATTACAATATCAGGCATAGGTGGATAGTCAGCGTCATAATTTGGTAACACATCGTCGTCTCGTGTAAACACCGATTTAAAATGTTTATTAAATGCGTTTGAAATTATTTTTTCGTCATGGGTTAAGTTACCACCAATTTCGAAAACATCACAATCCCTGGAATGTGGAGATATTAATCGCCACAATTTCTCCGGTGAAGTACATATGAAGTGTGGCAAAGATTCGCCGAAATACCGACTTTTATCCACTGTAACTTGGGTTTTAAGTTGCAAAGAAAGATCAAGAAATATTTCAGTCAGTTCACACGAGTCGGCGCTTGTTTTCATTTTCTTTTTCAATCGTTTCAATTGTCTTTTTAACTGTAAGGCTTTTCTAGAAATCCAAGGGTACTTTTTATTCTGCTTTTTTACAATTACTGGCACAAAACGGTCAATACATTCACTTACAATAATTTTAAACAAATTCCAAAGATCATTTACATCACCAGTACTGTTTACGAAATCGTCTAAATTAAATGAAAGCATGTCTATAATAGAGACATCATCTGCACGAGAAAAATTTGGATAACACTTCGACTTGGTTTTTCCGTTTACAGAAACATCTTCTAAGGTTAACAATACTGCTTTGTGATCATAAATACCAGGGATTACTTCACACCTAGATTTAGACGAAATTGTACCGCTTACAAAAACAAGGTCAAGTATAGATGCAGAGTTTCCTTGGATTCTTGTGAAATCCTCGACGACTTGCAGTAAGTCAAATTTAAAGGCCATGTCTAACATTGCTTCCCCTAAGTTATCATTTTGATGTTTCAGTGAAAAATTTGACCAGTCAACGTTTGGCAAATTAAAATCTCCTACCAAAATAACTCGATCGCCCGGCTTCACATGTGTATCGAGATACATTTATAAATTATCAAGAACAGCCGTAGAAGATCCAGGGGGTCTATAAAATGCCCCAATAATGTATTTACATTTACCATCGTACGCTTTGCAAAAAATACACTCGGTATCAGGTATTTCAGGCATGCTCACTATATTTAGGAAGCTCTTAAAAAGAATACACACACCACCACCCTTACTACCACGGTACGTCTTTCCTGAGTGCACTGTAGCCAACAGGGACAAATTCGCTGTCATATATCGTAGCATTTAACCAAGTCTCAGTCAGAACGGCGATATCAGGATCATGACAGAGCAAAATTCCTTCCAACTCTGTGGTCTTGTTAAGGACGCTTCTACAATTGACATTCAACAAACGCAATGACCGAGAAGCACTTCTACACCGTCATTTATCTGTTTTGCTTATCTTGAAGCGTAAGCCATTGTTCATGCGCTCATTCAGTTGTACGCAACGTTATTAAATTAGCTCAGTTACGGATTTGCTCATAGACGCTGCATGCGCGAACAGTGCCACCCCTCACTCACCACGGCTCGCCCGGCGTCGCTCGACGCGCCGCCGGACGGCTGCTTTGGTAACTGAATCGGGATACGTTCGTTTCAACGTTACTAGAAACCTAAAAACCAACGGAAAAAAAACCTCTTTTTGCAGTAACTTTTATTGGAGTTAGTACAAAATGAGGGGCGCGTGATGTTTTCTAAAATTTTTAGTTTGCAAGGTTTTGCAGCACAATTAATATTGTTTTTATACAACCATGCCTCAGCGGTGATTTCAGGTAGCGTGTCCCGGCCTAGGCGCATCTTAACTTCGATGATATATCGCGGTGCGTCCGCTGGGGAGGCGGGGCTGGCACCCCTGTAACCCCTTCACCGTATCTGTTTCGGCTCCGAAATGGCCGATTGAAGCCAAAATAGATGTCACGTGCAGTTCCTCGAGTGACAGCTGCGGGAGAAATGGTGGCGTTGTGATCGCCATTTGGCGCTTGAGCTGTGCTCTTGGAACACACAGTTATGAAATGAAAATATAAATGGCGCTTCGAACGACGGCAGGCGGATTGAAGTGAGTGAGGGGGGGGGGGGGGTACCCCCCTCTGCGGGAGTTCCACAACTGAGGTAATCTAGTAACGTTGGTTGTACGCAACGTGTCACGAAGTGACGTCACTGCCTTCGAATTGATTGCCGATGTTATCGCGTTTTCAAGCGCGCACTTCTTGTATCGCCAAAATTACCTTCGTGCCACAGATGAACCAAATATCTCGAGAACTTCAGAGCGTTCCTACCATGGAGGTAGGAAGCTTCTGGAGAACGCCACCAGAGGTGGAGCCAGAAGTGTGGAGGGACACGCTCCCAAGGATGACCAAAACAACTGTGGTCATTGTTGGGGACGTGTCCCTCCACACTTCTGGCTTCACCCCTGGTCGCGTCCTACAGAAGCTTCCTACCTCTTTGTTTCTACGCTGCCGTCGCATCTCTGAGCCCCGGTTACGCTACTCATACATAATACAAATACCACGGCGTTCACTGAAGGCTCGATGACAGAATTATTTGCGGTCGCGCTTCAAGCATCTTCGAAGCATGCGAGCTTCATGCGCATATTTATGCGCGAAGGTGTCTCAGTTTCTGTATGGCCAATCTGGCACGAAGAAGCACGCCTCAGAAAACGTCTGCTGACTGTCTTTTGTATGATGTGTTAGCTGCGCGACCACGGCTTTAATGGGAAAGCTTCCGGTACGCCACAGCGAGGTGTTCTTGTTTTAAACGCAACGTTTAGGCATCCTCTTTTATCTTTTTACTTATTTGGCTGCCCCGTTGTTGTAGATCTTTTCTTCCATATCGGACATGTTATTTACGGGGACGAGGGTAAACAAAGAATTCCGTAAACAGTGCTGACAAAATAAATGTACACCCCGTAATCTAGAGGCGCTCAATTGCACAAAGTGATCATTAGCCTTTGCCCTTACATGGAATAAACCGAGCCAAACTTTCTTTTAGGCACGATATATCGGAAGTTATTATCCCCTTGCACGCGACGTAACACCGAACGCCTATCTGCGTTACCATAACCACTTCCCGTATTTGCGTCTCGTTCTGCCTCGGCTAACAATGCGACAGACGCGACGATAAGTACCAAACAAACGACACACACCAAGGGTCGCCCATGCAATAAGCTTTATGGTTGAGGGTCACTTCGCCCCTTCCATCTTTTATGGCGCCTGTCAGCGCTCAGTCTAGCTCGCCCACGTTTATGTCCGGTTCAGCGCAACACCTCTGCAGAACAAGGCCGTTGCGCTCGATTTTTCGCGTCACCTGCTGGTGGCCTGCGCGTGGCACAGATTCGACGCGAGTGCTGCGTCATCGTTCGGCTGGGCCTCGCGTCCGATCAACGCTTCGAAGGACGCTTGGCATCGGGCTCGGGTCCAATTGCTGCGCTGGCGCCATCCAACTTAGCTGACGTTCCACGGAGGAAGAGGAGGGTGTTCGCAGGCCTTGACTTGTTCTACTAGGTGGTCTTCTTTGGCCTCGAAAAAGGTGACGTAGCAAATCCAGCGCAACGGTCTCGTTATCGCTATCAGCGCCGCTGTGTCTCTTGGCCCCTCGATCACCTTCCGTAAGGTGTTATCTGACGTTCACGGGGGCTTCCCTATCTTCGCACGGGACGCCTTTGGCCGGCGGTTGCTCGCGGGCGCAAAGTCTGTCACACGCGGGGTGAGGGACTTCCGGCGGCAGCCGCCAGATAGTGCGTTCAAAAGCGTCCCATCCCAGATCAACGCTGACCGCAGGTGAGCTCCAAAGGCCACTGAATAGTAAGAATGATTTGCCTTTATTTCTCCAAATATATTTTCGGTTTGTTTTGTTAGAAGATATACGTGTTACGCTCCAAAGAAACCGGTGGAAAGTGATGTCCGAGATCTGTAGTTTCTTACTTATATGTAGACTTAGATCCCAGTATTTATGCAGCAAGTGGTTCCCTCAAACATCGAATATTTATTCGACGAGAAACCGAGGAAGAAGAAGAGACAAAAGTGCGCTGGCACGTCAGAACGCGAGCTTTGGTTGGAGTGATTAGTGACAAGAGGGAAAGCCTTTGTCTCTAGTCGCTGTTCGAATGCGTTCGATTGCCGGACGCCGGCGTTCATCGTTTGGCGTTCGCGTTTGAATGCGTTTACACAGCAGGTAGAGACAAATGCAGCTGGCTTACCCGCTAATCCTTCCTGTCAGGGCTCAGCTTGCTGACGTCCTTGCGCGCTCACCTCTCCCGCTCTCTTTGTTTCTCCGTGCATTTAATCTTATCAACTTAGATCATTATAACCGAAGTGATAAGAACCGTCGGGAGCTTCTATGAACATAGATTCACCTCGACAACACGTAAGGCTATCAGACCTGCACCGAAACAGATGAGTAAGACACCGGGGCAGCACTGCAGCGTGCCATAGCCTCCTATGTACAGGAAAGCACGTTAAATCGGCCACGGAACAACAGAGTGCCCGGTCGCCTGAAAAGAGAGGGAAGCGGCAGACCGGTGAACACAATGGTATCGCAGGGGGTTATCTGTCATGAGCTCCAGCGGACCTAGCGGCCTCTCCCCAAAACGCATTTGTATTTCTTTCTAGAGCGTGGCTCTTAGGCGCCCGTTTCCGGCTTGAGCGCCGTCGCCGTCAGTGTAACCGTGTGCTGCATTATGGGACGTTTCCCATAATGACGTTACACGTGGCGTCACGTGTGACGTCACGAGGGCAAAATTTTTCAGCTACCTTTGGCGGGAAACTTTTCGCTAAATTTAGCGGTGAAGATATTTTCGCTAAACATAGCGGGAAATTTTTCCGCTAAATTTGGCGCGAACTTTTTCTGCTAAATTTAGAGGAGGAATTTTAGCCCCGTGACATCACGTGACCGTCCCCTCTGTACCCTTCCCTCCTCCTGCTCAAGAGCTGCGCTCTTATTCGGCATTACAGAAAATTGTAACGTCTTCATCTTTTTTTTTTCGTTTTTTTTTTTGAACGCGGTGGTGGCAATTGTTGCACGGAGCAAGGGAGGAAGGATGTAGGTCAACGTCATATTTCACCTCCCCCCCCCCCTTCCCACCAAAAGAAATAATAAAAAATAAAGAACGGGAGTGTCTTCGGATTTGATCGCTCGCGCTGTGGTTGCGCCACCGAGAGGACGCTTCGGGCATCCTCTTTCTCCGCCTCTCCTCTCTCTTTTTCCATGACAGCGTTTTTTTGGGTAATTTACAGTGTTTTTTTTTCTAATAAAAGGTGTTGTCAATGAAACAGCAGATCAGTTTAATGAAAACGTTTGCACGAATATATTTTATACCAAGCTTCAGGTTGACGTTTCTACTGTCGAGAGGATCCATAGACTAGGACGCAATAAAGGAACCAAACCAAGACCCGTGATAATGAGATTCAGAGATTACAACAAGAAAATGAGCATTCTCAGTAATGCTAAAAAACTAAAGGGGACGGGCGTTTTCATTAATGAAGACTACTCTTACGAGTTACGTCAAATACGCAAAAAGCTATGGGACAGCTCGCAGGCTCAGAGAGATAGGGGTGATAAAGTAATCATTTCATACAACAAGTTAAAAATAAATAATGTAACATATCAGTGGGACAACAACTTGCAAAGCCGCGTGCGTCTCAATCGGCCTTCGACCCCCCCAGCGCTACAACCTGCATCGGATTGACTTCAACCATCGAAAAATTCTACTATAAGGCTTCTGAACATAAACGCTCGCAGTATTGTTAACTAAGTCGACGCTCTGGAAGCTACTATATATGCACACGACCCGGACTTTGTAGCAATAACCAAAACATGGCTGAATGATCGAATAAATGACTCTGAAATTGTACCTCCTGGCTTTGCAATCATTAGGAAGGAATTTGAGCTCCTGGATGACGTTCCAGGCGCGGAGTCACACTGGATTAGGGTCACATCGTACTCTCCAGCACTTATTATAGGTGTCATATACCGCCCCCCCCCCCCCTAACAATAGTGACGCTGTCCTTACAGCTGTAATTGACTACGTGTCCACCCTCAACAAAAAAAAAATATTCACCTAATAATTGCTGGAGACTTCAATTTGCCTCTGATTGACTGGTCTTGCCTCTTATCTCAAGACACCAATTGTTCTAGTTCTGATATACTTGTTGATATGGCGTTTAGTTGCAACCTTCAACAAGTTGTTACAGAGTTTACACCTGTACAGGAAACTGCATCATCCCTGCTTGACCTTATTTTTGTTTCCGAGCCGATTGCATCCTGCGAATATGACGTCCGTGTACTGAAGGATATTTCGGACCACCTAATTGTTATTTTGTGTGCATCTGGCCTAACAAGAGAGCCGCACCTGTGCCGGCTCGGGTGCAGCATTATGTTTGCGACTTTTCGAAAGCGAGTGATGAATATGTCCTTGACATACTTGAACTGGCCTTTGACTCTTTTGAAAATATGTGCTTTACGAATAACTATAGTAGTGATGAATAGTGGCTCTTCTTCAAAGACACTATTCATCACTGTCTACATACATTTGTGCCGACGCTTACGGTTGTGTCCAGAAAACGTAACCCGTGGAATAACCGCGAAATTTTGCACTTGACTAGACAAATTAAGCGATTAAAAAAAAAGTTGGCGCCTGTTGCAGATTTAAATGACAGACTGAAAGTCATGATATCAAACGAAAAAGAAAAATTTTTCAGCGTTACTTTGCACAACTTCCTCAAGTCATCACCAGCAACATTTTGGAGATACCTATCACCGAAAAAACACTCCGTCACTCTCTTTCCATATTTGATATTACCGTCAATGATCCCGGCATAATCGCGGAATGCTTTAATGATTACTTCTCGACAGTTTTTACCATTGACAATGGTGATTCGCCCTGTATGACAGATGCCGTCAGCTTTGACCCCATGCCAGATATTAACATTTCTTACGAAGGCGTCTTATCTAATCTTCTAAACCTTGATACTAAAAAGGGTGGTGGGGTCGACAGCATTCCCAAGGCTTTTTTTTTTCCGCTACGCTGAGTGGTGTGCAAAGTTTTTACATAAACTACATAAACTTTGTGAAGAATCATTGTCCTCAGGAAAGTTGCCACATGACTGGAAGTCAGCCAAGGTCATTCCCATTCTTAAAGATGGACCCCGCCAACTGGTTAGCAATTACAGGCCAATTTTTTTTATTTTATGTTCGTGTTCGAAGCTAATGGAACAGATTATTTTTAAACACATCATAAGCCACTTGGAGCTCAACCTTTTTTTCTTGTCCCAACCAACATGGCTTTCGTAAAGGTCTGTCCACCACGACCCAGCTTATTGAAACAATTCATGAATTTAGTACCTCTCTTAACCGTACGGGGCAGATTGATGTAATATTTCTTGATCTATCTATAGCTTTTGACAAGGTGTCTCACATTAAGTTGTTTGTAAAATTACAGTCCATCTTGAGAAATAATATCTTGAGAGATATTATTAACAGGCTACGAGGCTACCTAGATTCACGATCCCAGTTTGTTCAAATTGGCGGTTCTCGATCTTCAGATGCTTCCGTAATATCAGGCGTTCCGCAAGGTTCCGTCCTTGGACCCCTCTTATTCTTGATTTCCATTGATGACATTACTCGTAACATTCCTGCGAAATTACGCTTGTTTGCCGATGACGCCATATTGTACACCGAAGTCCGTGATGTAAATGACCAAGTTCAACTTAATACTTGCCTTCGAAACCCTATAAAAAGTGTCTACATGCACATTACTCGCAAACGCAAACTTCTAACTTATCAATACGCATTGGAGTCATATCCTTTCAGAAGTCTCGTCCTATAAGTACCTTGGAGTTCTAATTAGCAACGATTTACATTGGAATACTCATGTTAACTACATAGTGCGTAAGGCACTGTCAAAACTATGGTACTTGCGTTGAAATTTCAAACAAGCTAGCGTGGATATTAAACTGACCGCTTATAAGACATTTATTCGTTCTACTCTCGAATATCCTGCGGTTTATGGGATCCCTACACTGCACAGAATATTTGTTTACTTGAAAATGTACAAAAAAGAGCACTCCGTTTTATTTTTAACAAAAATGGTCGTCTTGACTCAGTCTCAGCCCTTTATGAGCAGGCAAGCTTGCCTGCATCGCAGTATAGACGTGAGGTGGACAGATTGAAGTTTATATTCAGTCCAAGTTCCGGTCATGTAAACCTGAATAAATCTTTGTACATTACACCACTTGGGGTCCCAAGATATCCTTCCAGAAATTAAAATAGCTGAGCCTTCGCCGAGTTTAGCTGCAGAATAGATGCTTTTAAAGGTGCAGTGCAACGATTTTCAGACTTTGGCCAATTAACTGCGGAAATTAATCTGCGTCACCTATGGAACGAAAAACCGAAAACCGCATTTTCTTGCGAGCGCTAGTTCTTATTAAAAAAAAAATGAAACAAATCGAAGGTCGAAGTGCCTCAACTCTCCACGTCGACTTTCGAGTGACGTACTCTGGGGGTTCACGTGGTTCCCCCTTGGGCCCTCTCTTCAGAGACCCCAGCCGCTTCCTCCGCGATTGTCGACTTTCAAAGGATTAGCCTCGTCGAAGGTTGCGGCGCACGGTGGACACAAAGGACGGATCGCCACGGGGCTGACGTTGAGTGTAGCAGCGGAGGGGGACAGGGTTTGTTGACTTCCGCGTACCCCCAGAGACGCTGTCATTTTAGTTCCCGTGGCCACCACAGGCGGCTGCAGATCGGCAAATAATTCGTTTTTTGTCTTGCAATTACGCAGCAGAATAGCAGTTTTTCGGGGAAAGGTGACGCGTTTTCGGTCACTTGGGCTTGGATAAACAATATAGAAAATGCAAACTGGCAATTCTTACAACATCGAAACCGTTGCACCGCCCCTTTAAGTACTCATTTTTTCCGCGAACAGTCAATGAGTGGAACAAGTTACCCGAGGAAATCGTTCATTCTTGCTGCTTGCCAGAATTTGTTAATCGCTTAATCAACTACCTGTAATTTTTTTCCTTTGCTCAGTGTGTATTAGTTTTGTGAGCTGTGACTGTGATATGTAGGGCGTATTCTTTTGTTTCTTTCTTGTGTACCTTTATGTTCTATTGGCGTGGTTGACCTTTGTATTTATGCTTCGTGGTGTACTTACATGAGAGCCCATTGTTCATTTTTGGGCACTGTCGGCTGTTGGACTGTTGTTTTCTGTATATTTGAAGTGTTTTTTCACTCCTACCATGTCTCCCAATTTATAAATAAATAAAAATAAATAAATAAATAATTGCTAAAATAAACTATGCATTGACGAACGCTTATTATCCGCCCAGATGTAAAGCTAGAGCTTCGAACCGTGATGCCAAAGTTTCAGCAGTAACCGTTTTCTTTTTCAAAAGTTATAACTGATTTTCTGAAATTTCTAATGCAAAAACTGGGCTCATTTTTTGCCCGTTTTCTGTAAGAGCTCCATGCGTTCGAGAACTTCGTCCGGCCGCCATTTTGCCCTTAAATATTTTAGAAAATCTCCTATAAGTTTTTAGGAAGATACCGGTTTGTGGGTTGCTACTTTGGATCTAGTTCTGAGCTCTAGCGCTATATATGGGCGGAGAATGACCGTTCCGTAAAGCGTAGTTGATTTCTGCAAAAAAAAAGTTTTTTTTGTTGTTGTTTTGGTAGGGAGGGGGAGATACTTTTAAAAAGAGCAGTAAATCGAACCAATTACGCTTTTCCGCACCTAGCGCTTTAAGCAAACGCAGATTTTATAATGATTGCTAAAGACGTTTATGGAAATATTAACAAGTTGTTTCACCAAGTTTCCGCTTTGGAGTCCATATCTTTTGGAAAATATCAGAATTCCGCCATCATCTTGCCTCTGCACGGAGGAAAGAAAACACTGCGTCCAGTGTTTTTTTTTTTTTTCATTGATTGATTTCATTGATTTTTTCATTGATATTAAAATGCATGTCTTAGGATTTGCATGTTGTTTCTACAAATATATAATTTATTTAGCTGATGAATACACTTTGAATACAACTTCGGACGAATTTGGCGTCCGCTGCGGAAGCTGGTCCTAGGACGTCTCTCCTCTCGCTCTTCTGAGGGATGTTTCTTCTGCCGCGCAGCCGTGTCTCTCGGGTGGTGTCCGGGTATCACCGGTCCGCGGTACAATCCCCGGCCGATCCACTGGCAGGCTTCAAAGATAAGAGCAAGTCCCCCACACATTCTTCTAGCTATGTCGGAGCGCACCTAAAATATCTGCCAATTTAGAGCTTTTTCTTTTACCTTTTTATTCGTTGACTAGAGGGCGCAAGATGAGATCCATTACATGCGGCAGTATTCTTTTTAGGAGCTTACTCCACCTAGGGAGTTTTCCAACCCTAAATACATTAGGGCCTTTTCGCGTTTTTTTTTTTTTTTTTCTCGTGAATAATTTAGTTTAAAGAGTCGTTGTGAAACTTTTGACATGGGGTATTAGAGCTGTTTCTTTTTTCCTCTGATTTTATTAAGTCACATGGAACGAGTTGTTCCGTAATAGTTGCAATCGTTTTGCCTTTTTGCCTTTCTTTTGTAACATTGAACATTATTCAGTAGTTGTAAAGGTGGGAACACGTGTGCGTAAAACCGTGCATAAATCGCACGAATTTTTTAACCCGGAAGAATCGTTCCAAACAACAATAAAAAGAAATAACCACGGTTTGGCATTTACTTATTTATTTATTGTACCTTCAGTGCCGAAGCATTCAAGTGCGGAATGGGCACAGAAGTACAAACGTAATAAGCAAATGGTTAATACGGCTCAAACGCATGAATAATAATTTGTTAGTGTTTGCTTTAAACGTGAAAAATCGTTGATAGTTGCCATGAACGGGGAAAGGCATTTTCATTCGCGAAACTTTTTGGGGCATGAAAGAGATGAAAAAATAATTTGAGTGGCATGTGGCTGTGCCAACTTTGTAGATATAGTCGGGGCGAGAGGAGACGTAGACTGGTTGGTTTGAAGTGAACATCTTGGGAAGGAACAGAAGGAAACGACCCCAGGCTAGCGGTTGTACTGCACTGGCTAAATTTCTCATCTACAGCTGGGAGACCCGTCGCCCGTTGAGGCAGACCAGGTTCTAGGCTGTAGAAACATGCACGCAACCCAATTTATTTTTTTTCTGGAGAGGACAGTACTGCATTCAAGTGAAAGCGAAGGTTCGATAGCCGGTTTTCCCGAGTTTGGTTGTGATCGATTAGACGGCAGATTGACCCACCCACGCCGATCGGTGCATTGGCTATTCCTCTTTGCTGCTTCTCGCCAAAAAAAAAAAAAAAAAGCCCCTCGAACACACGGAAAGGGTTGGGCCGATTTCGCGACTACCTGATTTCTGAAAACCTGCCATCTGCATACGGTTAGTGAGGGCAAGTGTCACTTTCAAAATGTCGGGGGCGCGTCTCGCAAAGTTAGACATCTCTCACGACGTTGCCATATCTCGCGCCTCCAAATATTGGACGATGCCCCCGTCGCAACCAGCCGCAATATACGTCTACATATATATTTTGTTTAGTTTGTCCAGCCACAAAATATTATTTGTCTACAATTTACTGATGACACCATTCAGGGTTTGAAGTCAAGTTCGATGCAGGTCGGGTCTGCGTGAATATCCGATGGAGACTGTCTCTCCACTTTGTCCGTGTTCGTCCCCGTGCTGCCGGCTAGAACCATTTGATCGAGTTGAAGTAGTACGTCAATTTCGATAAAATACTTATATTCTGCAGTACACCTAATAGGTATGCAACTAGGCTCAAATTTAAATCTGAAGAATATACTAATATCGCTTTAGTGGGACATAACGTAGGATCATACATAACCAGCATATTCGTCAAAATGAGTCTGCGATTTAGACTAAAACCGGGATTGAAATACGATCATCAGCTGCTTAGTGGGGCGCCAGATAGTTAACATGCTCCTTGGCTCAAGAATTACTCACTTAATTTTCGTAATTTTTGTGCAGCCCGTGCTTTTGTCCGAGCCTATGACTAAAGCTGTTTCTTAAATGCGGATGCGCACGAATGCTCAATTTCGCGGACAGATAAATCGCAGGGTTGAGGCAGGCGAGCTAGCTGAAAGTTGCGCTCGGTTTCACAATCAGTAGCCATCCCCGCCGTTGCTATTGGTTCAGCACTGATGAAAGCTAAATACCGTAAGTCCGGAACCCATAGTTTCGGTTTCGACTGAAATCTCCGAAACAAAAGTTTGATATGAAAATTATAGACCGCAGCGGGAAAATAAAACTATGCTTTGCAGTTCAGGAGCACCGGCTGCACTTAGCCGTCGCAGTTCAGACATCTAGAAAATAAGGCATTAAACCAAGAAAATCTGATAAATTGGATGCTCCTCCCGCTCAGCCGGCCCGGCCAATCCGACCCGACCTGTTCCAAGCCGCCATGTTTGTTCGGAATTGGCGCCCCCTACAGGTCGCTGGAGTCGCGAATAGTCCAGAATGGCCTTTTTTTCCGCTTGGACTAAACGACAAACAAATACTTTTTTTTTTTAAAGCACAATGAAAGGTTAGATGATTGGGGAACTACTTTCTGTTTTTGAGAACTGTGGCGGGGGGCTCAGGTTTACGTTTGAAGAGCCCAACGAAGGGGTTTTTCAATTTCTTGACCTTTCGGTGAGCTTTGAAGAAAAACGTGTTTGTTGGTCGTTTAGTTCACACAGAAAAAAGGCCATCCTGGACAATAGGCCACGCCACTCAGAATTGGTCAAAAGGAGAATTGCGGACACTTCTCTTGGGTCCGCCCAAAAAAAAGCCCTGCGTCCATTTGATGAAGGACAGTTTTTGTGGGCAGGTTAAGATTGAAGCTGTCGGGGTTTCAATCTGCCTTTTTGACTGAGGTGGCTAGCTCCCTTATGAAAAAAGCTAAAAGGATGGAGAGGATAAAGACTGAATTGACAAAAAGAGAATGGTGGGCGTGCCCTATTTTCATTGAGTATTCCACAACCCAAAGCAAGTCGCAGGTCGCTATGGTGTCCCTGTGTTGTTTTCTGCCCCACAAAAAAATTTGTCAGATATGTGCAAAGGTCGGTGCTACCGCCGAAAAGCGGTCGAAAAGGAAATGCACCAAAAAGCACGTAGTACCGTTTGTGGCATGTGTGTCTGGCGTGGTTTATAAAATTCCCTTGTCGTGTGGCAATGCGTACGTTGGACAGACGGGCCGCTGTCTGAATGACAGACTTTAAGAATATTCGTATTCATTCAGGGCCATTGTTAGGGGGTTGCTACCTTTAGACTGCAGGGACTGCAAGAGCAAGCCTAATTTTAGTGAAGTCACTGCTTTAGATAAACATACAAGCAGAGTGACAAGGTAAATTATCGAGGCTTTTTTTTTATTTCTGAACTTGGCGGGAGATTCGTCAGCAGGCCGTCATTGGCTTTAGCTGAAAAATAATTCGGGCACCTTCGATCAACTATGAAGGGCATTACGTAGCCACTGATATGGCGTATCTTGACACTATACGCTGCTTGTTTGGCGAGTGTGTGGTGTTTTTTTTTTCTGATTAAGATGCTTCTTGTACTCTTCCCTCCTTTTTTGTGTACTAAGCAACTGTTGTTTGTCCAGCGCCGTCCTGTCGTGTGTGTTTCTTTACCCTTGTCCTTTGTCCAAGCTTTTTTGCCGCTGTTCCTTCCCAAGACATAGACTGGTTTACTCATTAGTTGCTTTTTTAGACCAGGATTAACTTTATGAAATAAACACAAACGAGAGATCGTGAATTGAATCGAAAGAGGGGCCGTGAATCTTACACAAAATTCTTAATTATCCTTTCAATGCAGCAATATCAACTTTTTAAATCTGAAAGAATTCCTTGCCGTTCTTCTTATGTCAGTGACCTTAGCCGAGGAATAATGACACGTGTTTGGACAATTCTAAGAGGGACTCTAACTAAACCCGCAGCTGATCCATTTCTGTTTCTCGTAGACCTCTGCGAAGTATTAACAAGACCCACATGGATTCGAGAAAATCGCTGGCCACTGGGAGGGTAGCGGCAGAACGTCCTTGACTTGCCACAGCGCATACCTTCGCCGCTGGGACCGGGTGGCCCCTCGCTACTGCAGAAGCTATGGGATGGTGCGGGGCACGTTGCCCGAAAACCCTGGCTCGGGCAACCACCGTTGCGGGGCGATGCTGGCGCAGGGTGCTGGCCGTCCTGGCGCCGATCGCACTGTGCCCTCTTCTCATCCTGTACGACAGCAAGGCAAGTCGTAATATTCGGAAATATTTCTGTTTTTGTCCCAGGACCTCAGTACACTGACGTCTAAGATAAACGAAAGAAAGTTTATTTTATTTAAATATTTAATCCACGGAGACGTCAATGTGTTTACAAAAAAATGATTAGTCGCTAGTTGTTTACTCTGCCGGAGTTCAGTCTGCCAGAACATGGCGACATTGTTACCCACTGTAGATAAAACAACTAGCCAGTGCAGTACAACTGCTAGCCTGGGGTCTTTAACGTGCATAACGCAGTAGTAATAGCCGACCGCACGCCAGTACGATGCTAATTGAAACTGGCAGCGTGAGCTTTCGCTTTCCATGCTCCGAGCTGGTGTGGTCTCGGCCACACGGCCACCGATCCCTCCAATCTGTTTACACTTCACTTTTTAAGGGACACTGACACCCCCCAAATTTTTTTTTTCCTTTTTTGTCAGGCGATTTATTGTGGCGTCGAAATACTTCCCAATTAATATTTTGCTACAGAGTCACGTATTTTTTTAAATAAAGCCAAAACAACGCAACTGTTCGAAAGCGAAAGCGAAACTCCCGTACCGCACGGGGAAGTGGAGAGGAAATTGAGACTGGCGGAAGTCACGTGGCTACACCCGACCGTGCGTTTTTTTTTTTTTTTCTCCGCATGTAGCAGACGAAATGCGACCGTTCACCGTGGGCTTCCTTAGCAGTTATGTTTGTCCCGCTCGCTGTTCTGTACTTCAAGATGAGTTGTTTTGTACATTTAAGTGTTGGCAATTAGTAGTGAGTGCCCGAGTGCCGTAGTGTGGTGAATTCCCGTGATCGGCTCCGAAAAGAATACTCCCAAGATGATGCGTGAAGAGTTGCCTCACATGTCCTGCATCTGAAGGTGGCATTGTGTGGCAGAGTGCACAAGTTCCCGAAAGATCAACGGGTCGGGATCAATGTCTGGCTGCAATTCCTGTAGAACAGTTACGCGAAGCTCGGAAAGCGGACGCTACCCGATTCATATGCTCCTTGCATTTTGTGGAAAGTGACTACATTGAGTTCGCAGGTGTCAAAAGCGAAATCCCATACCATTTAGTTCAGCGACGTATCGTACACAACAATTGTTTTTTTCAGTGATAATTGTTAAAAAAAAAAGAACTGTAAACATCGCAAAATGCTTGACCAAAAAAAAATGGTACACCCACACCAGGGATCGACCCGTGCCCGCTGCGTGTGAATCGGATGTCTTTCCACTTAGCTACTGAAGGAACTCTTCCGTGCGTACTAATGGAGCCGGTAGACTGTATGTCGGAAGTTTGCTGCCGATTTCCCTTCATTACATGCACTCCCGGCTTGAAGTCGGGCAGCACCACGCAGAGGCCAAATTCGCACCTCGTAAAGAAACCGTACGCGTTCGTATTCAACTCGAAGTACTCACTTCGTGCTTGATGTTTGAGCGAGCGATGTCTTCAGCAACGAGAAGGGACGACGGCTCGGTGACGTCTTCGTGCAATCGGCTTGCTGGTCGGGCGTGTCGTACGGGATGAATATCAGTTCTTTTGATCGGTCCAAAGTTTCTCTTTCGAAGGAAGACAAAATTCGCCGGTACCGTGAACGACAGTTCTGAAGTAGAGGTCCGACGCCCGTCGTCCGCTGCCATCCGCTAGTCCCACGATACGCGAAACGACGCCATGTTGAGAATTTTCAGTGAACGCAAAGAATGCTTCCGGTTGTCTGTGCTACCTTTTTGTTTTTTCAATCAACGTATTTGCAGCTTTTTGGAAGCCACAAAAAATGGGTTTCATATTTTTTTCTATTTTTAATATTGACTGTGTGCCTTCAATGACCCACGACTTTGATTAAATTTGGTGGTCGCTTCGAAACCTTAGAAAACGGCCCGTGACCACGGAAAAGAGAGTGAGCGCGACTCAAACCGGCCAGTTCTCGATCGGCGGTTTTCGGGTGGAAAGAAACCGAATTTCGAGCCGCAAATTTTGTTCTGGGTAGTTGGGCTCTCATATTTCACGTACAATTAAAAACCTCGGCGAGCATAAATACCCTGTCAGTGTCCCTTTATATACGCGTTTCACTTGAAGGGCACATGAGGTGAATTTTAGGCTGGGATAAATGAATTTAGATTTGGACTTTACTAATAGCATATCGTTTTGTAGGCCAAAAGAAAGAAGGTAAAAAGTTAAAAGCCTGGTTTTCGATACGAAAATTTGAAAACACAGCGGACTATTTTGTGCCTCCGTCCCTTCAAAAGCTCTCTGCCTTTTCACTGCAATATATCCGCGATACCCAAAGCGCGTCAGCCGGCCCAAACACACGTCACACGACACCTGACCTCACTTATTCCCATCAACCCGAAGCTGACAGTGCTGTGAAAGCTATGTGCTGGCCGGGCCAATCAGCCGCCTCCCTTTCATCATCTGACCTCATTCTCTGCGGGTGGGTATGCGCGAGAGAGCGTGATCACGTCACAAAACGTGTGGCTGGCCCATCGAGCACGTAGCTTCCACAGCACTGTCAGCTTAGGGTGAACGGGGTGGGGAAAGCAACTTTTGCCCGAGTTTTGAGCGATGGTCTAATCTTCTAGGGGGAGAGCGGGTGTGTCCGGGTACGCAAACGAGGGTCCGACCCTAGAGGGGAGTTCCTCCTTTCCTTCCCGAACTCTTTAGTACAATGCGCCATTTGTGAGTGGAGGAGGAAAGTTAAGAAGGAAAAAGTTGAAAAATCGTTTCATGAACCCTTTAAACTACAAAACGCGCAAAAAACAAACAAACAAATTAGACTGGCATGAATGACAATCACTTGTTTGTCGTTCCTTCTCTCTATTTTCTCTTCGTATTATTCGCGCTTTTTAAACCTCGTGAATTACTAGAAATTGACTCAAATTTCAGCCCTTTGGCACCTGGTTTTCGTTCGCCTCAATAGATCGCAAACACGATTGAGGTCTATGACTATCGCTTCGTCTCTTTACTTTGATACCAGCATGTGTAATATGTTTATACAAAGAAACTGTTCTGTTCTCAATTGTTTTGAAACATTAAAGGCGCCATGCAACAATTTTTCTACTTTTAATAGCTACAGCTTAGAATTATTTTTTGAGATTAATAACCTGAAACATGACTTGCATTTTTGTTTCTCTACGCAATGGCAGTCGCAGAAAAAATCCAAGAAAAACGAACACTTCTTACCACTTCAACTCGCAGCCAGAAAAAGCGGCCAAGTGATCTGGAGCCGATTTTATGCCGCCAATGTTTTCAACATAGCCACGCGTGAGGTTGGCAGAGCACAGGGTGCACGCTCCGTTCCAGGTATCGTTAAGGTTCGGCTATTCCCGCCGTTGCAGCGATTGTCGACGCATTGATTGTCACGAGCCAAAATCGAATGCCTACGCAGTCTTCGTGTCCACTGTATGAGCAGCATTGAAATACCGTCACAGCGTGAATTGCAAAGCTCTAGGACACACTCCTGGGGAACGCATTGGTGGCATTGTCCCCACAGCTCCGTCGTCACGTTTTGAGGAGAGACTAAAAGAAAAAGACCGCTTTTATCATTGGAATTCCATCGCGACAAAGACGCTTCTTTGGTCGGTGGCGTTGCCTTCGA
Source organism: Ixodes persulcatus (assembly GCA_013358835.2). Lineage (NCBI taxonomy): Eukaryota > Metazoa > Arthropoda > Arachnida > Ixodida > Ixodidae > Ixodes > Ixodes persulcatus. The sequence goes on along the minus strand of JABSTQ010001118.1, from coordinate 65,970 downwards.
GTGTTCTTGCGTCCCACAAGTGCCAGTAAGCTGGTGTAAACTGAAAAACGTTCCTACTCAATATCGTTGCACAGCCCTTTTACGTTCTGTACCATTAGCATGTGGTTGCGTTCCATATTTTCTATGCTTAATCAAGCTGCGGGCCCATAGAAACATTTTTAATGTCTTTGAAGTACGTGGTTTCAAGCCTCACACTCCAGCACAACACTCATAAATAAACACCCCTCTTGATAGTAGATTTCGCCTATTAAAAGTTGTATCCAATTCACGAAAGTAGGCCCTCTACCTGTCGCGAAATTACCCACTACCAAGGAGAATGCTGGCATGCCAGCATTCTCCTTGGTATTGGGTAATTTCGCTTGGTAGTGGGGAATTTTGCTATACGTTGCAACGTATAGCACGTGTGCTGCATGCGCTCGTCTTATATACCGCTGTGAAAGATTCGATGAAAGTCACTCAAAAAAGACGTTTACGAATGCATGCATATACGAGCGAGAGGACATATGCTATAGATTTCGCCTTTGTGTGTTTACGGTTGCGTGTAACTAGCATTCTTTTCGGTGCATGGGCAATCTAACAAAACGTCTATTCAAAGACCACTTCAAAAGCGCTGTTCACTCAGTGCCTCTTATACCTGCAGGAGACGAAATGCGCGTACGCCATTCTTTTGATGGCCGTCTACTGGATGTTCGAGCTGGTCCACCTCTCGGTCACGTCGCTGCTGCCCGTCTTCCTCTTTCCCATCTTGGGCATCCTGGACACCGCCAGCACGACCGCTCCCTACATGAAGGTACCGTGTCTTGCATGCCTCTTCGAGCGGCGTGTTTTCCGCCTTATATCGCCTATGCGTCCAAAGATTTTCCCACGACCAAACGCAACCCTGGACTTTGCTTGCTCTCCTGAGTTACAAGTGAATGCATGTTTACTTTTCCTGTGCAATGGAGCATGGGGCAATAGAAAACAATAACTTTTAAAGTCCGCCTTGAAAGGTCTTCAACCTTTGTTCAAGTTGGATAGTTCTAGGGCAGGGTAAATAAAAGGAGCGGACCATTTACGCAAGGACGACGCAAGCAGAAGTGCACAGGACAAGGTCGAATATAAAGCGGAGATACAGATAGAGCATTGCTCTCACTGTGGTGCCTAGAACGTGTCTTCGATGGATGTACGTCTACTATATTATACCGCACATGCATCCAAAGTGGTCTCGAAGTGGCCACAAATGGCGTCACATCAGTCGGTGTGTCATGCGGTCGGATGTCGCGAACCTGGCGGTGGGTCGTAGAAATATTGCCGAGAAAGGCAAACGGACGCGAGGGTTACTGTCATCGTGGCGTCCCAACTCGTGACTGACAAAGCCTCTATGAACCGTCAAGCTAGAGAGCGACCTGCAGCTGAACAGGCCTCTGCAGATTACACCTCCGCTAGTGAGCCGCCACCAGGATCACTGCGGGCACCAGCACGACACTTGTATGACGTTATCAGGCCAAAATCGATGGAGCACTTTTCAGGAGGCGGTAAACACACCCGTCAGAGAAGCACTCCAGGCACCATAATGAAAGTGAGGCAGGCTTTCGTTCAGGCTTTGAGAAGCTGAAGGATCGTCGCTACAACGAGGTCAACCAAAATGAAGACAGCTTCTTTTTTCAATTAGAGTTTATATTTGATTATGTAAAATTCTTTCAGCTGGAGCGTCTTATTTCAACCCCGATACCTGCCAGATAATTTTTTTTTTTATTCTAGTTAGCGAGTTATAGGCTTCTTGCACCTTACGTCACTTCCGGTTATCCTTGGAATTGATACCAACATCGTCGTCTGTCATCAGTGCCTTCACACTAAGTTGGAGGTATTCAGCGTCTTATTGGGGCAGAAGTAGTGTCGTAGATCTCTGGCGTTTGTCTCGCTTGCGTTTGATGATAAAACAGAGTTGTGGCGAGCAGCCGAATAAACATGGACAAAATAAGCGGGACTTGTGTTTAACATCCCTGACAACACACACATAACGAGCGAACATCGACAAGATTCGGACGTTGGGGGTGTCGCATTGATGTCCCAATAAGGTTTTGAAAACGTCGCAAGTGAAACGCCGAAAACATCCATGGGGTGTCCACCGACGCATGTTTTCGGGACTGTATTAGGACATTACATACTATTTTATACTGGACTACTTGTTTACCCTACGGCTTTTGCAGTGAAACCACGTGTGCACAGAAGGGTCTTGTTTGAACAAAGTGAAGTTTTATTAGGCTTATGATTGGAAAACTTAGCTTTGAGGATGACGAAAATAAGCCATGGAGAAGGGGAACAAGGGGGAGAAAGGACTAACTCAAATCTTCAAACTCAGGTAGGTGACTGGTGCGCGACCGAAAAATTCGCCCGGTCCTGGTATCGAACCAAGAACGTCTCCATTTTCACTGGAGCGCTCTACCAACTGAGCTAACCAGGAGTTAGACGTCAGTAGAGCAAACGGGTTTTATCAACTGCCACAATACTAACACCAACAAAGGCGAACGGCCTGAATTGTTTAAAGGGGCACTAAAGCGGTTTTTGAGTTCGTGTTTTGATGATGACAACTGAATCTAGACGCCCTAAGTACCCCTAAAAACCAAAAAATATAGTCATACGGTGATTATTTCTTTAATAAAAATGTAATTGAACGCCGCCAAACCTCGGATCCATCCGAAAACGAAATCACTCTCATTGGTCCTCGCACGCTAATCAAAAGGATCTCGGGCCAATGGCGTTGGACGACGTTCCGTCGCGCGCAGTGATCCCGAGGTAGCCGCGCCGGCCGAACTTCTTTGTCATTCGAGCTTCGATCATGGCGGAGTTCTGTACGCTCGAGGACCTGACGCCGCTAGAGATTGACATTCTTCGGCGGACAGCCGATCTGGGGATGATTTCCTACGACGCCACTCCGACGTGCGATGTGGACGACAGCAGCGCTTCGGAGTCGTGTTCGGGTTCTGAGGACGAGCCGGCGGCCATGTCCGAGGACGAAGACGGCGCCTTCGACGAGACGGGGCGGATTGGCAACACCGACTGGTGGGTGATACGCTGTTTATTTTACCGCTGTACGGGTCATTTACGCTTGTTCTCTTTTTATTTTCTTTCTCAAAGGTGCCAGTGCGGATGCTGCGCGCAGATGCCGACAGCTGACGAGTGCGTCTGCTGCCGCGAGTACCCCGCCGCCGCGTCGAGGCAACCTGGCTGCCTAACAAGCAACCCGGATTTCGAGACTGTGTGCTTGAATCCGGGGGTGCTGGAGGTCGCCTACCTCATGATGCGCCACTACCGCCAGGACGGAATGGGCACAACAGCGCACGAGTGAGTTCAACGCCGTAATTTGCTGTTCGGTGAACTTGCAAACGGGCGCCAGCAGTAAAACGTTAGACAGCTACTTTACTATATGTTTCGGTGAGCGTTACGCACGTTACTTTTCAATGTGAAGTCTCATTAGTGGTTGCATCGCATGTTTTACTTGCGTTTCGTGCCGTGTTTCTTTGTGAAGTTGTGGGTCATCATAAAGTTAAATGTTCAAAACCTCGATTGCTGCATCAGTATCTCTTGCTTCAGAACAAGTTCGTGAGACCTGGTTGGCTCAGTTTAGATTATCACTAGTGATGGGACGAATCTTTATCCGAATCGATAATCGGAGCCGAATCTGAAGATTCGGAAAGATTCGGAGCGTTGCCATGGTAGCCAAATCATGTTGAGTGTTTCAACTTTTCGTGGTATTAAATTCACTAAATTGTACGAAGTGCACAAAATAATGTTGTAATATAATGTCACAGTATTAAATAAAATGTTACACTTTGTTTATATTATTTCGGATGTTTGTCGAGAACGGTAGCCAGACATTGCGGGGAAAATTGGTTTCGGTTACAAATTACGACCCAAATGGGCATGCTTGGTGCCCGCTCGTAGAAATACAAGCGCATGTTTTCATCGCCGCAAGAGAATAATGCCATACGTGCTGTTCGGTAGACACATTTCGTGCCCATAATTACTGTCATAGTGGCACATGCCACACAAGTGAGTATGTTCGATTCGATTATCTCCAACGAGTGTCCACTCAGGTATTGCTATCGGAACATGGGAAACAATCTGAAACTCCTGGTTAATGCTACCCGATTTAGTTATTTGTTTACAAGCAATGAAGTTGCGTTGGACACCCCTGTGTTGTTTCTTTTTCATCAAATAAAGTTCACGTATGCGGAGGGCAAGTTCGTCTGCTTCTTGCGCAGGGGGTAGCAGTGACGTCAGAACGCCGAGCCCTGATTGGCTGATCGTGACCCCCCTATCTGAGCGTCGTCTGCTCGCAACGTCGTCTGCGTCTGTCTTACCTTTCGTGCGACTTTCGGAAGTGCAGAGGCCAGATTCGCAAAACCATCTTACGCCAAAAGAGTGCATAAGACAAAACGTGAGAACAAATTCGTATTCACGAAACGAAATTATCGTAAGTTTTGCTCAGGTTACGACGGAATCCTACGACGATCAACTCAGCATGGCCGACAGCGTCGCTCAGTTACTTGGTTGCGACGATCAACGGACATTTATTTTTGTACGTGCTCTTCTGACGCGTCCCGACTGCAAGCAGCAAGAAAAAGAGTAAAAAGTACTTGAAATAAATCACGACGAACAAGAGCGCTGGATCCACGAACACCCGGGAAATGCTCCAACGGCCACGATTCCACCGACCCCGAGTAAGCGAACTCGGCAGATAGGCCTAGCAGGCACAGTGGTGCTCCGACGGTCCTTGGCCAAGACCGTCTGCCCACGACCGGCTGGCGTGCTGAATGGAATATGCCCGCGCGACCCTTGTGAACCCTTCAATCTCTTCCTCTTGTCATCTCCTTGTTTTCCGAGGCAGCGGTGACTCTCGGGGGTTAAAAAGCGGTGAATCTCCGACAGACGCAGGAAAGGTAAAGCAGCCATCGCTTTGACTAGCAGAAGTAAAGTAGACAATGTTAACTGCGCCGACCCGCCGACGCCGTTAAAGAGTGAGGAGTCTCGCCGCACACGAAAGGAGGGAAAAAGTATTTGGGAGGGAACTTGCGGACACTAACACGCTCACTCTCGTTTCTTAGCAAACAAACCTCGGCGCCTCGGGACACCTCGCCAGTGAGTCCTTTGACTTCTCTCCTTGATGCGTGTCTGCTAGTTGTTAAAAACAACGTACCGCTCGATTTATTTCGTCTGCCTTCTCTGAAAGGCGAGTCGAGCTCGCTCGTAAAGACCTGCACTTCCGAAAGTCGCAGGAAAGGTAAGACAGACGACGACGACGTTGCGAGCAGACGGCGTTGCAAAGGAGCAGACGACGCTCAGATAGGGGGTCACGATCAGCCAATCAGGGCTCGGCGTTCTGACATCACCGCCACTTCCTTTCACATGCGCAGAAGACGAAAATGAGCCCACTTGCGAGGCGTATAGAAAACGTGCTGCCGAGAACAGAGAAACGACAGTGCAACGTTTTTCTTCGCCACCGGTGCCGGGACGCGGTCGAAGTTGTGACGAGCAACATTCATCTCGCTCTCGCGCATTACAGGTACAGACATACGCAGCTCTAGAAGGAGACGAATCATTTCCTTGCCTGAATATATATTTCTTATGCGTTGCGCCACATTATGTATAATACACAGGATTTTTGTACATTTTACCGATCACCGCGAAACCGCACAGAAACCGAGACCGTGCGTTGGTGAGGCTCACGTCAACCACATTGATCAGCTCAGCTGGACCTTGGCGCATGCCAGGGTTTAGAATGACAGTTTAAAACATACCATACGTTAAAGTAAACAAGACGAAATCTGGTTATATGCAGTAATAGTACCTAAGAAAAGCACAACTGACCGCATTCGCGAGGTTTACGACTATTTTCGCACTGCCGTCTGCAACCAGCGACGAATCTCTGAATCTGCCGAATATTAATCGCGGGAAGTTCAGAAATTTCCAAATCCAAATTTCCGGTGATTTGTCCCATCACTACTTATCACTAATATTACGTTCACGCTATGGACCCAACGGGCGTCACTTCCGTAACAAACGTCAGCACAACGTGCATAAACGCTACGTTCAGGGTACACTGCTAGAATCTGTGTGAACCCATTGGAGTAGTGCGCTCAAGTTTCGCCTCTGACTGCTGCGCTACTCGTGCCCCCTGTGGGATGCCTTCGCAGTTTTGGTATATCCATTTTCTCCTCGGTAGCAGCGGCGGGCTTGCAATTGTGTCGTTAAAAATGGTGATCACGGCGGAATGTGATCAAATCTTTACTGTGCCCTGAACATGGTAACTCGTCCACTCTTGGGGGCACTAATTGTTCTCATTGAACTTTTCCTGCAATTCAAGCTATTGTAACATCTGCTTTGGTTTTTCTCCGATTCTGGCTGTTATAAGATTGTTCTTTGCCACAGAGATGCAGTAGTTCAATCGAGTCAGCATGAACAGTGCTGCCACACATTTGAGGGTTTGTGACGTGCATATTGTTGTGCATGTTAGTCTTTGATCATCTGGTCTGTTGGAATTGACTTTTTCTAACAGTTCTTTGTGATGGTTTATGGCCCATTACTACACGATGCAGAACTACAACACAAAAATGGTTGCACTTGTGCCCCATAACCGCTGCTACTTTCTTGTACATGGAGTATACACTACTGCGGTTCAATTAGCAACATAATATAATGTTCACACATGTCACTTGAATTTGTGGGAAGAATTGACACAATCTAGAACTTGCTCTGCTCCTCGGGTTATTTTAGATAGGTTGCTGCTCGAGGCACGAGGGCTCGTTGCAGCACTTTTTTTGTCTCTGCTGGTAGAGCCCAAAATCTGCAGTTTTAAAAGGTTGTGGTATTGCGTCTTACAGAAAATTATTGTGGTTATTCTTTCAGGCGCAACCGCTACGCCGCCTACCGGCAGTGCGTCCTGTGGCTGTGGCGGCGCCTTGGCCAGCACAACAGGCGACCACTGCCATCCTGTGTGGTGAAGGCCATCAGGGGCAGGTTTCCCGACACTTCGTATTCTGGCTTTCGGCACAGTAACTGAAAGCCACTCTGGGGGCTCAAACATACGAGGGTAAGTAAAAAATTATCTGCAATGTGGCTATAACTTTTCTTACATTATTTTTACTGACTTCTGTCTTTGTTTATTTTATTGTTATGCTGTTGTGATCCTGCTATGAAAGTTTGACCATAATTCTTCATTTGTTTTCCTTTTGTTACAAATAGATCATGGCCCCTCCCTTGGAAGTTTGCACCAAAGAGGAAAAACGAGCAGGGATCCGGTTTTTGTGGTCAGTAGGTGTGGAAACTTGTTTCGTATACACTCCGTTGTGGGAGACATTGTTCCCGTATTGTTCCTAAAGTCTTTGATGAAGTTTGGCCCCTGGTACACGTTCTGACCACAAAAACCGGATCGCTGCTCGTTGTTGTGGTGAAGTTTGCACCAAAGAGGAACAATGTGCAGTGAACCGGATTTTGTCGTGGGAAAGTGTATCAGGGGCCAAACTTTATGAAAGACTTTCGGCACAATACGGGAACAGTGTCTCGCACAACAGAGTGTCTATGAATTGAGTGTCGACACCGACACCTTCAGACTACAAAAACTGGAACCCCGCTCGTTTATCCTCTTTGGTGCAAACTTCCAAGAGAGGGGCCATGATGTATCTGCAACAAAAGGAAAACAAATGAAGGAATTAGGATCAAACTTTCATAGCACGACAGCGTAACAATAGAATAAACGGAGACAGAAGTCAGTAAAAACATTGTAAGAAAAGATATAGCCACATTGCGGAATATTTTTTTACTTGCCCCCCCCCCCCCCCCCCCCCCAAGAGGATTCCCACCTTACCGTGGTGGAGGGGTTTGTGTGCCCCAATGACCCTCTTGGGCTATGCCGGCCAGGGTCACCCATGCCGGACAGGCCGGAGGATAGGGGCCAGACAAAGAGGAATCCGTGGGTTAGTACCCACCCATGCCTGGCTTTGTGTGGCGTTGCCCGTGTCTGGGAAAAGGGAGATTCTGATGGTTGAGGTGAGCCTAGGGTCATTACTGGACCCATGGTTAGCTTTGCTGCATATTACGAGTTTTCTTGTTGTGATTACTGTTGTAGCGTTAGCGTTTTTACAGCTCCGCTTCATAGAATAGCACAGATTGTAGGTGATGTTAGAAATGTTGAAGTATGAATTCCTTCGTTGATTGTCAAAGTGTCATTAGTGCCATGTGATCTATGAAATGCACTAAAGATATGAGAGTCCATCATGTATGTTGTGAAGGTTATAAAATGAGATTGTTGTTTTGGAAACATTGGCCATGTCTGTGTCATGCGAGTTTCTCTTTGGGGAGATATACAAACATGAGTGGTCTACAAGGTCGTCCACTCTTAGGGTGAACACGGTACTGCGTGGCCGGCGCTCCGCAAAGACTCAGGTGAGCGCCGTGCGAGTTAGGGCAAATTAGTGCGCAGGCTCAGGGAGAGCCACGGGCCGAGCCTCCCCCGCGTCGTCTGCTACAATGTCGGCAGAGCGGCCTTGTTCTGCAGTGAAGCAAGCACTGTTCTTACACCCCTGGTGTCACATGATACTTAGAAATTTTGATCTGCAAGTGCTCTGCACAGCTCATTCCTCTGAGAAAGGTAAACCAGCCGGCACACAGCAAGTGTCTCGCATGAGAAAAAATTACTTCGCCAGAGCAAGGCTGCTTGCTCATGTAGCAGACGACACGGCACCCTAATTGGCGCCAATTTACAAGGCAGCCATACTGCGGCGTGCCACAGTGCCGTGTGCACCCTAACAGTGGACAACCCTGTATTTTTAATTTTATTTCGCCATTCCTTTATTGGCAGAAAATGCCCTCTATCCATTTTTTTGGTAATGCCTGATGCAGTGGATCCTACAGGTAATATTTAGGTTCCATTCTGTCTGCTTCCACCTTCACTTGATGAGTCATGTGAAACAGAAACAAGTTATTCACAACATTTATTTATAACTATTTGGAGTGCAGTGAACCTTCCGGTCTACACAGGAGAGAGATCTCACAAAAGTGAAACAAGAGAATGATTCAGATGGGGGAAAACCGTGGTGTAGACTGGCAGTACTGCTTGGGTATCATTAAAAATAACTCTTAGTGATCCGAGTTATACACAACTTTACTCAGCATTACCAGTCTACCTCCTGGCCGAAAACCCCATTTATTAAAAAGTCGCAGGCGAGCAGCGCTGCAATCGTGGTAACTCCTCTTCAGCTTGCCAGCACATGAAACAGAAAATCAACGCCAGAGTATTAGATGCTACAATTATCAAAACAATGTGCCATGAACATGCTCGTTAGTATGCTTCAACTGATTATACATTACACTTTCAGTAAACCAACTATTTTTTCTGTATCAATGTTGAAAATACCTGACATGCAATGACAGACCCTGTCCTTCTACTTAGTTGTCAATTTCACATGCTGGTCGAGGTCACATTATTGAACAGTGCATGAAATGATAGCCCACTGGTAAGTATAGGGTCCTGATTATCTTTACTTCACTGATGTACCTGCACCGAAGAAGACAATTATACTGACCAGACTTTTTCAAATAAATGTTACACCTCCTCCTTGCTAACAAATATTGAAAAATGGGGGCCGCCTGATATATTTTGCTTTGCTCGCTGGTGCTCCTTGTCCTCCAACATCCACACTGACTGGTGATATCAGTTGTCGTGGCTTGCGTCTCTCGTGGTCCTGAAATCCAAACACAACTGTTGGAATGCCATTCTTTTCTGGTAGTGCTCACCTGGTGTAGGTATTGTAAAAACAAACTTGCTTCTTTATAAGCTGGTTCACCCTTTGCTGCAGCCACACTTACTGCTGGCTTTCACGACGAGACTGCCGGAGAAATGGGTGGACTTCGTACTGCTCCGGGCCTTTCTGTAGAGAAAAGGTTGCACCGTTACAAAACTGCTAGCATCATGCAGCGGCCACACTTACTGCTGGCTTTCACGACGAGACTGCTGGGCGAATGGGTGGACTTCGTACTGCTCAGGGCCTTTCTGTAGAGAAAAGGTTGCGCCGTTACAGAACTGCTAGCATCGTGCAGCAGCCACACTTACTGCTGGCTTTCACGACGAGACTGCTGGGCGAATGGGTGGACTTCGTACTGCTCCGGGCCTTTCTGTAGAGAAAAGGTTGCACCGTTACAGAACTGCTAGCATCATGCAGCGGCCACACTTACTGCTGGCTTTCACGACGAGACTGCTGGGCGAATGGGTGGACTTCGTACTGCTCAGGGCCTTTCTGTAGAGAAAAGGTTGCGCCGTTACAGAACTGCTGGCATCGTGCAGCGGCCACACTTACTGCTGGCTTTCACGACGAGACTGCTGGGCGAATGGGTGGACTTCGTACTGCTCCGGGCCTTTCTGTAGAGAAAAGGTTGCGCCGTTACAGAACTGCTAGCATCGTGCAGCGGCCACACTTACTGCTGGCTTTCACGACGAGACTGCTGGGCGAATGGGTGGACTTCGTACTGCTCAGGGCCTTTCTGTAGAGAAAAGGTTGCGCCGTTACAGAACTGCTAGCATCATGCAGCGGCCACACTTACTGCTGGCTTTCACGACGAGACTGCTGGGCGAATGGGTGGACTTCGTACTGCTCAGGGCCTTTCTGTAGAGAAAAGGTTGCGCCGTTACAGAACTGCTGGCATCGTGCAGCGGCCACACTTACTGCTGGCTTTCACGACGAGACTGCTGGGCGAATGGGTGGACTTCGTACTGCTCAGGGCCTTTCTGTAGAGAAAAGGTTGCGCCGTTACAGAACTGCTGGCATCGTGCAGCGGCCACACTTACTGCTGGCTTTCACGACGAGACTGCTGGGCGAATGGGTGGACTTCGTACTGCTCCGGGCCTTTCTGTAGAGAAAAGGTTGCGCCGTTACAGAACTGCTGGCATCGTGCAGCGGCCACACTTACTGCTGGCTTTCACGACGAGACTGCTGGGCGAATGGGTGGACTTCGTACTGCTCAGGGCCTTTCTGTAGAGAAAAGGTTGCGCCGTTACAGAACTGCTAGCATCGTGCAGCGGCCACACTTACTGCTGGCTTTCACGACGAGACTGCTGGGCGAATGGGTGGACTTCGTACTGCTCAGGGCCTTTCTGTAGAGAAAAGGTTGCGCCGTTACAGAACTGCTAGCATCGTGCAGCGGCCACACTTACTGCTGGCTTTCACGACGAGACTGCTGGGCGAATGGGTGGACTTCGTACTGCTCAGGGCCTTTCTGCAGAAAAAAGCTTGCTTATTTATAAGCTGGTTATCCCTTTGTTGTAGCCACACTTACCACTGGCTTTGAGGATGAGATGGCAGGCTGCATGGAAGGCATGGTAATGTTCAGGGAGCCCTGTGAAAGTGGAGTCATTGATGTACTAGGACGCTCATTTTAACTGGCAGGTATACTTAGTTCAGGCTGCGGAAATGAAACATGGGTTTAGAGAGTGCCCTTACTGCAGACTGCGGCCAAAGCGGGACCTCCGTGCTTCCACTAACTCCTCCTTTGAAGGCCTGGCAAAGGCTGCGGTCATGGGCGCCGGAAAGATCTCTGTGCTGGCCTTTGCCGCAGTAGCAAGACACCGCCATCGGCTATTGATGGCGACCACCTCCTTTACTAACTTGTGAACGTAGCCTGGAATTGAAAGTTTTTTTTTAGAACTTTATCAATTGACCGAGCAAATCAATTACCATAAAATGAATGCCACACTTACTGTAGGTGGGTGCTGTCTTGACGGGACAAGCTGTGTGGTGGCCCTTGCGTGCTTTGGACGTTTTCACCGCCCAGCGTGGCTTGCCCTCTCGCGTCTCAGCTTGGCAGCGATCAGCGTTCTCATTGAAATGCAGGATTGCCACTCGAGTCCTGCAGTGAAATGACATGATGTTTTATTAGGGATGAAGTTTGCAATAATAATTGTCATGCGACCATTTTTCTTGTACTTTGCGAGACCAATATCTAGTCGTTGGGGAAAAGGACTAAGTCAGGTCGTAGTAGGTTCAGGTGATAAACGACTATATGTAAACTGATTGAACATAATTGCAGCTTGCAGCTTAATGATAATATTACCTTGCACGCATGCCTTCTGGAGTGAATGCCCGGGACTTGGGAGCGAAGTCAATGAGGACGCTGTGGAAGGATTCCAGGGCGAACGTCTGGCCGTGGGGGGACATCTGGGCCAGGTCCTTCAGGAGGCGCTTGTTCCCGGTGATCTGCTTGTAGTGATTGTAGGCCGGGGAGTCTGAAGAAAGAATGTGGTTTAGGAAAAGCAAACTAGGCAATGAAGGCGATAACTTACTGGGATCCATCCACATTTTTGTGGCTTCGAGAATTTCGTTGTGCACACACCGCGTGTAGCTGCCCCCGTGACCAGTGTGCTTGTCGATGACGTGGTTTTGCATGCTCAGCCAGATCTCGACGAGCAGCTCCTTGTTGCCTCCCGCAGCCATGGCAGACCAGTACATGTGGTTGGTGGTCGCCTGCGTCCACTCTTCTAGAGGTTGACATCCAGCTCGTTTTTGTGCTGCGTTCAGCTTTTTCTTCACACCTAAGATTTGACAGGATAACTCAGATCAACCTGCAGCATCTTTCCCTGAAAATGTAGGTTAAATGCAATACTTATCAAAATTTCTTACTTTTGGAGATGTGCCAAATGTCGAAGTAGTGGGCGGTCCCAGGTTCGTGCACCTCCATGTGTTTTCGTATGGCAGGGTGGCGGTCAGTGCCCAAGGATTTTACATGGATACCTGCACCATATAATTTCAGAAAGTTGCAATAATAGAACTAAATGCGAGGTCAGGTATCTGAATTCGCTGCGTAGCTGCTGAGCCCTGACTGAGTGCACGTACGTTTCTCCTTGAAGAATTCCAGCAGCTTGATGAGGCCCTCCTTCTCCATGTTGACACTTGCCATGGCTCGCTCCGACTACAAGCAGAGGTGTGGCATATTTCAATCGAGTTGTGCGACCAGCAAAGCAGTGTTTATATTTTCGCCAAGATCGGGTTTCTTACCTCTCCTAGCTGGACTTGGATGGAGTGGAGGATCTTGTTGATCTGCTGAACATGTGCAGTGTACGTCAGGAACTTCGCAGAGAACCCAGGAGAGTCGAATCTCCCATCGCTGGTGATGTCAACATCCTGGTCCTCCAGCTGTCTGACCAGATCCTGTTGTTCTTGCAGGTAGACCTGTTTATGTAAATGATTGTCGCTGTTCAAACCAGGTGAACCTTACAAAGTTATGGTTATGTGTGCATAATAAAAAGAAAACTTGCTTATTTGTAATTTCAGTACCCCCTAAATACACAAGTAAATCAAATTTAGTAGTCATAACCCTGGCTATGTTGCAGTATTTGTTTACTAAACTAAAGTCATTTTTCAATGAAGATTTCAAGCAGTGATAGAGTGCAGGCGAGCTGGTAATTAATCGACATCTTGGAAACCCTTTGTTGGTCTTATGGGAGGGAAACCGTGAAGAAAGTTCTTTCTAGATGGAGTGCTCATTCTAAACTTGTTAAAGGGGGGGGGGGGGTGGTGAGATCACTAATTGGCAGTGCACTGAAGAAATCTTGTTTTCATTGTGTCGGGAACGCTTTCGGCGTTCAAATTAAACGTCTACTGTCGGCGGGTTATAGCTTAGATTTTATCGTTTCTAGTGCACGTAGACTGCTTGTACGTGCTTCGGTGACCGCTGAGAGGGTTCAAGGTGGAACCTTTGCTGTGGTTCCTTATTTTCATGGTTTTTCTCATAGCTTAAAAGCTTTGGGTGCAAAATTTAACGTTAATGTGGTTTTTAAGACGGACTTTCGTTTAGACAGGCTGACCCCGTTTACCTTCAGACGTGAGGGATGTTGCGGGAAAAAACACAGAGATCCCTCGGTCTCCTGTGTCGCAGAGGTGGTATACAAGATCCCCTTTGACTGCGGATTGTGTCATGTCGGTCAGACAGGGCGTTGTTTGAATGACCGTCTAGCGGAACATAAAAGAAGTGTAAGGAATAGGGCCCAGAGTTCGGAGTTGGCAAATCATGTTGGTTCTTGTAATAATTGCTCCCCTCTTTCGGGTGGAACTTCCGTTCTCTGTAACGAAAAAGAATTGTTTAGAAGGCTAATTAAGAAGACCTTGTGCATTCGCGAGCGGGGGAATTGTGTGAGCCAGCCGTCCTTGGTTATTGGTGATCGGATGAAAGAGTTTTTGCTTGTGTGAGGGGGGCTTTGTGAACTTGGAGGGGGGGGGGGGGGGGAGGAGGAGTGGGGGTAGAAAATCGGGAAGCGTTTGCTTGGAAGTAGAAAATGAAGATTAGGCTTTAGCGTTTTGGAGGTCGCCGAGTGTGTCGACCTTCGGGTTGTTGTTGTTCGGGACGTCGGCTCCCTTTGCGAAAGTGTTGGGGCCGGGGAGTGGCTCGGGCTGTCTGGGGCGAACTCGTTGGTCGTCTGGTTTTGCGTTTGAGTTCTTTTTTTTCCCTTTCTCCTTTTTTTTCCCCTTTATCTCTTTCATTTGTCTGAAAGTCTATTTATTGGTGTGTTGATATCAATAAAATTCAGCTGCGTTTAAGATTTTGTTGTGTTCGTCCGTTTTTTTTTATCGTTCCCCATCTCGGGGTTTCCAAGATGTAAGATTTCACCCTTCCCTGCCTTTAGATCTACCTATTTCAGCACCACAAAGAAAAAAAAACAGAAATAAAGAAATATCTTTGAAATATTGCTCACTTCGTCGATTGCAGGGAACAGGAGGCTCTTCTGATACTTGTAGAAGGTCTGATCGCTGAAGACCTCCACGTTCATGTGGCGCAGCATCCTCAAGGTGCTTGTGACGCTTGATCCAGAGAACAGCAGGTGGCTGGACAGCAGGATGTTTCCAGCTGCCCTCCCGTTCATGAGAGGCTGACTGTCCCATATCCGCTCGTGCTTCAGGGGGCAGATGCTTTTCACCTTGATCAGTGTGCCCAGGGGGGTGATTGTGGTGTTGCAGGGCCTTGAACACTCCTGGCAGGTGCTGAACAGCTCCCTCAGGCAGCTCTCAAACACCAGGAACTGTCGCTCCCCCTCTGGTGGGCCTGGTGTGTATTGATCGCTGCAGTAGAATCAAGAAAATATTTAGAAACGAAACGGAATGTAAATAAGAATAGCTTACCTCTCAAAATCTTCGTCACGAGTTGGGGAGTACGTCAGGTCAGACCCCGATGAGATGCTGCCGACTCCAGGGCTTAGCGGACTCGATGGAAGTGCCTCCTCCATGGCAATGGCTGTCGCTGGTGGTACAGCTGCTGGTGGTGCAGCTGCTGGTGGTGCAGCTACTGGTGGTGCAGCTACTGGTGGTGCAGCAGCTACCACAGCAAGGGTGTTTGTCACTGCTACTATTAGAAAGTACAGACTTGTAACCTCTATATACCCGCTGATTTCCGAAAGTACTTACGAGCACCTTGACCTGTTGTGGCAAGTTCCACAGCACCATTGTCCTGATGCTCAGGACTGCTAGCAGGTACTAGTAACCCACTGGTGGCACCAGTGTCGTTGCTCTGCGGAATAGTTGTTTGAAGCAAGATAAGTATTTATTTATTGAATCTCATGGTGACACAGTGGTATTATGCATGATCTGCCTAGTTCTTGGGATATGTTCTGCATACATGATTGTCACTACTCCTAACAGCTTGCAATAGTACAGGCTTGGCAAGCAGTCAAAGCAAGGGGAGGGGGCAATTTTCTGAATTGAAAATTGTCTCACATTTCCCACACTTTTGTAACCCGGTCATTTCTTTATATTTCTTTCTGTAAAGCAATGCTTCACGTACTTGTACGCCGCGACATGTACTATCGGGACCAAAAAAATACAAACAAAGCAGCGCATAATACGGCGTGCAAGTGAACAAAAATGCGCCTTTCGCGTATGAGAGCGTTTGTACGAGCTTCTGGGAAAACATAAATACGCATAAACAACGTGCCAATCAACGCGCAACTTAGAGAATAGGCAAGAAATTAACACGTCGACAAAGCAGCCAGGTACGAGCTGCCACTGGTTCATCTCAGGTGGCAAACAAGAGCACGTGGGCACATGTCGGCTGTAAACAAACGCATGAGATATGCGCGAACAGTACACGCACTTGCACGCCATATATATTCTACCCACCATTGTTTCGCCAAAGACTGCCGTGAAAAGACGCTCACGCGCTCCTCTGTTCTATTTCATCTGGTGCCGACGGATCACAGTGTGCACAGTAACGACATTACACTGTTGCTTGTGAAAACATTACGCTGCGACCTTCCGGAGTTTGAAATATTGAGACTAACCCTCCATAAAACAGGAAATAACTGATCTTGACGACACTCCTGGCGCTGGGATCATCTATTATTATACATTACGTATCGATTGCGCTTTTCGTGGGTATCGGTATGTCTGTGTTCGTTCATTGCCCAAATAAAACCCTTTACGTAAACAGCTCCTGCTCATAAGCTTCGCGTGCACGCGCAATCGTATTGCAACTGGTTTTGAACACGTGGCTTCTAAGATTTTCGGAACTCCCCACAAAAGCTATGCCGCGAAAAAAGAAAACTAACTTACCACGACTTTCTGGCGCTTCGGCGGAGATGCCTCGATCACGTCCTCGACTGGAAGCAGAAGCGTCGGCATCGCGTTCCATCGAAGCTGTGAACGACCCGTGTCCTCCGCGCAGAAGAACTCACTTTGGTCGAAGTGGTCGTGACAGAAACGGGGCGTCATGGGCAGGTTCTGTGTGTCGTCTTCGCGGCCGGCGCGACGTAACCACGTGCTTTTCCGAGGTTCATCTTTCGGCAGGACGGCGAAACGCAGACCTTTTCGGGCGTTCTTCGAATTGCGGTTGGGGCAAGTCGTAACCAAACAAACGTTTGGCATCGCAGCGTAGCCTCTGGTACGTGATGTCAAACGATGTCGACACGTTGAATTTCGCCTCGGGAGGACGGGCAGACACGAACGCACTTCCCGAAAACCCGGAGGGAGAGAGTTCATGATACGCGCGCTTCCGCGGATCCCGAGGGAACGGGAAATTCACCCCCCGCGGAGGAGAAAACGTAGTCCCTTGTTTGTGAAAGGATAATTGCAGTATCGCGTATTCTAAACTAGAAATATTTTACGTCTTGTGAAATTATCATGCACAACATATTTAAATGAACTGAAAATTGTTTCTTTAGCGAAACTTTACAAAGGCCGCCAAAATTTTCAAACATACGATTATTTCATTGGTCCTCGCAAGTACAGAAAAGAGTCCGCACGTATTTTATTCCTGCGTGATTAATAGGCGGTTCGGCCTTCTAAAACTGAAGATACTTATTCACTGACACTTCCTTAACGCTATCGCACCAAAAAGTAGCTTCTCCAAAAACCGCTTTAGTGGCCCTTTAAGATGAATGATAAATATAGGGCAAAAACCAATTCAGCAACACTTAGCATGTGGGAGTAAAAACTAGCACTGTCAACTTATTACTTTTTTTTTTTATAAGCATATTTAACGTTTGAGGTAAATATCCGCTGCAGTCCTGGCTTCACGGCAATATGATATTATTATTTTGATTTATGTTAAATACGTTACACCACAGATGCTGTCAGGCGGGGTTGAAATGGCCAAATAGCTCATGAGTAACTCTCGTTTCCCGCCTGGTCGAAGGAGCCGTTGTCCATCCGCCTTTGACGTGCCCAGATATGCCCGTCCCCGAGGGCAAGCTGGAATCGGCGATTATGACCGGCGAAGCATCCACCAAAAACGGCCGCAAAGATGGCGAACGCCACATTCTTTCACAATGTTTGCTCGGCCTATTGGCTACGTCGACGATACGCAACAATTGCGGACGCATTTTGCCGCGCGAGGAAAAGTCGAGCAGGAGTGTACATGGTTCCCCTTTTCAAAGAGAATCCTCCAAAGGCCGTGTTTTCTTACAAGAGTCGTCGGCTTACCAGGAGCTTGTGTGCCGTGAGATTAAGCTGGAAGGGGCCCGGTAATGTATGGCCCCACCGCCGTCGGCCGTGGAAGGGGGCGTGCTGCCGGAGCCCCGTTTGGCTGGGTCCCGCGCAAGGCGTGTTTTGAGCCCGATGTGGCTGGCCCGATATCTTTTCGGCCGTTTCTTTGCGCTTTTTGAATTCCCATGATCGCTAAGTCCACATAATAAAGGACCCAGCCTCTATATCAGGACGGAGTCCGATACCGCTTATCCGCACCGAAGTCCATTCACTCATCCAGAGGCCTGTTCTCGACTTTCTGATTTAGGACCGGCATTTGTTTGCTTTAATGTAGCTTAAACGTTGCTTGATCACCCATTTGGATGAGCGAGCGTAAGATGGTGAGACGCTGATTTAGTAAAAAAAAGGAAGATATGAGGCGTTGTATAACATAAACGTGCACTGCGCGACACACTGAACGCGAAAACGACATCCGTGATCATTAATAGGCTATCATTAGTGCCTTCGTACATGCGATGACATTGGACGGTTTGGATAGTTTAGAGTTTGTGGAGTGCGCAACGTCGCCACGGGATGGCTGCGGGATGCATATTTCGAGAGGCTTGGCGATAGGACGCATTGCAACGGAGGCCGCACTGGATTGGCTGGTTATAGACAACGACGCCCTGACATAACACCTAGCTACGTAGATCGCCGGTGACGTACCCCTTCGCCAATTTCGGCGGCGCGCAGTGGGGACGGCGGGTTTATCACTGGGGCGCGTGTTAACCTTCGACCCCCCGCCCCCCTCCCCCCCTGTTCACGCCACTTCACGTCAACAGTCCGAGGATGGCTCATTACAAAATATTAACCCACCCAGGCCTACATGTACCAAAACCTCCAAGAGAGCTTTCAAGTCTGCGCGTCACGTGACATGACGTCACGTACCGGAAGCCTGAACGGGCGCTGATTGGATTCGAGTGCCACGTCAGCCTTCACGTGGCACTATGATGGAAAGGAGTCCCACGCGAACGCTGACACGGCACTCGCATCCAATCAGCGCCCGTGCAGGCCTCAGGGACGTGACGTCATGTCACGTGATACGCAGTCTTTGAAGGCTGTCTAGGACGTGTTGCCCGTACAGGCCGCTTCGCGACGACCCACCGGTAGCCCAAACACAACCCTTTGTCCCCTACTGCACCTCGGTTGCTAGGTGCTACACCACGCCGTCGCTCTCTATTACCAGCCAATCCTGCGCGGCCGCCGTTGCTAAGCGTTCCATCGCCTAGTCTCTCGATAAAAGCGGCCGTAGTGTGGATGCGCCATTTGGACGCCCTCGAGAGCTCCTGCCGCCGGCTTTGGAGACATTCACGCCGTTCTTAACGCGCAGTTACCCTGTCACCGGTTCGTAAGTACATATTGTCATCGCCCCTGTATGCACATCATGTACGCAGCTCTGTCGTTTTTCGCGCATCGCGCGCATGTCCTTCATGAACACGCTAAGTGACCTCATCTGCTTGCACCAGGGAGAAGAGGGCTTTCGGGAACGTTCACCACGCGTAAAAGTGCTTAGCTTTTTCGATGCTTTGTTACACATAACCGCTGCGCTTAATGCTCACACATTTCTTCGAGAATCAACTCGTCAGCAGCAGTTTTTTTTTCTTTGTTTACTTTACTTATATAGTGACACCAAATTCAACCACATAAGTTAGTTCTTTATTGTTGATACTCCACCGCACTGACATTTATATATATTCGAATATATATATATTATGAATGCATCTTAGCTCTGTTCGCGCTCCTCGAACAAATGAAATCTTTACACTTGTAAACTTTTCCATTATTTTTCAGAAAGTATTAAAAGATAAACCACAACTTTCCTCTGAGATACTTTAAAAAATATATACTCAATAATTTACATCTGTCCCAGAATGTCATCACATTTAATCACATTTATTCTGACTTAAATCTAATAATTGCAAGTATAAGTTATCCACAGCCCCAAAATCATACTAATTTGTTCTCTTCTATTCTATAACTACCCCGATAAAGTTGGTGCCTAACAAAGACAGCAATTTAGAAGCCCTGCTAGAAGATAGAAGCATTTATAAAACAATGAGACGGCAATAGGAGCACATTCCATGGAGAAAGAATAAGTATTTGATGAAAGTTTATATATTTCTCATCTTTCTTTAGTATCACAGGCGCGAAACATAAAAGAAATTATGAAATAAAAAATCTACAGTCAGAAAAATTCAATAACCTGAGCATAATGATTTAAAAATAAACATTAGATTTAGTTAACTTTTTTTCACTTTCATTACTTTTCCTTCTTGGGCAACATAAGACATGCAGGAGTATAAGAAAACAATACAGACCCTTGTAATTCCTATCTAAAAATACTTTTTAACGGAATTTCATTTCCAGTAAAAATTTGTTTTAGTGGATTACTGAACTCTTCTCTCTTCCGCTAATACCAGGATTTACCGGAAGTCACCAGATTGGCCATGATTCACAAGAAATTACCGGAAGTCACCGGATTTGCCGGAATTCACCGGAACTTACCGTTTTTTTTTCAGACGTCAACGGAAGGCACTTAGGAAGAAGCCTGGGAACCGTGGGTGTGTATGTTTACAAGATGCTGGACAATTGGGTAACTATTAAAACGGTTAGTACATATAGACCTGAAAGTTTCATGTATTTATTTCACAAGGTAAAACAATTTGCACAACTGTAGACAAAATCAATCAGACCAATTAGGAACAACCGAGTTCTTTGTCGCAAAAAATATCTTTTGAGGTACTCACAATGCTGCTGGGTAAATTTCCTAGATGTACGGTAGTTCAACTAATAAAACCTACTAGGTGCACCTCACGGATATACACACACACTGTCAGTAGCACGTTTAGCGAAAACGACCAGCGCGCAACCAACATCCGCCACCGTTGAGAAATTCTGAACACAGTCACGGTGTTGTCCCTGATGCCGTCACAGAGGCGTCTGCGGCGTCTTTTTCGCTCGCTGGATGCTTCTGAAGCCGGAAGGAGAAAGATGCGTAAGAAACAGGTCACTGAAAGATTTTCTCTTTATCCGCACACCCAGCCGCTCCGGAAGATACAGGTTGCACACATGGAACGGGAAGCCGACACTGAGCGTCCGTTCGTTGCCGTGCGTTCAGTTTCAGCCCGTTGATGGAGAAAAAAAACCGGTTTCTTCAAACGAAACAGCAAAAAGTCCCCCTTACATTTTCCCCACGCACCCAACGCGAAGGAGGGAGGGTGCGTGGGGACATGTTCCTGCCAAAATTAAACACCCAGTCCCCGGCTCGTCTCGGGGTTCCCCTCGCGTCGGTTTCCAGTGAGGTTCAGTAAACGGGGAAACGAGTGGCAGCCGGTAAAACGTTTAGAAAAGCCGGGTCGTCTGGTAAACGAAAGTGGCTGCCGGTAAACCTTCTAGCGAAATCTGGTAACCGATAGTGGCTGCCGGTAAAACTACGAACAACATCTGGCAACAGAGAGTGGCTGCCTGCTAAACTTCCAGCAAGGACTGGTAAACTACGCTGGTTTCGGATGAAAACAGGTGGAACTACACCAACTTTCACCGGATGTCACTAGAAATTTTTGCCGGAATTTTCAATAGGGATGGCAAACGCCACCAGATGGTGCACCAGTTTTGACGTCCCAGAGAATGTCGGGTATATAAAACGAACGAACAAAGCCCACCTTACCACCGCTGCTTAAAATGTCGATGGAGCGCTTCACTAGCAATTCTCCAAATGAATGCCAAAAGAACAGAGAAAAGCGAGATCTGTTCAATTTTTTCGAATATTCTTGTAAATCAACTTGTCTCCTCTAAGACTTAAAATTGTACAGCCGAAGGCCATCGTTAAATCTCCAACCTTGTTGTCCGTGTTTCATTTATGATTTTTTATCACTAATGACATAAGCAAGCTCGACAGGCTTGCAAAGACGGAGCGAACGGAAGTCGCTTCGGACGAAAGCGGCGGTTTATGTTGTAAACAGCAAATGGGTCTATAAAGTGCATTTACTGGAGGCCATATTGGAGGGTGATGTTTAGAGCGCATGATTAGAACGCTCACGAGTTAATAGGCTGCTAGGACCGACAATCTTGATGTTGCAGAATGCACGTTGCAAAAGAACTGTACAAGCTCGCCGTCAGCATGCTCTCAGCAGTCGCGCACACAGCTGTAGCAGCTAGTGAATACTCCCCATAGAACGTTGTTGGTGAAAACTAATTCCTAGACAATCTAGGGTGGTTCCTTCGCGCAGTGCTCTCATTAAGCCAATTACTGTGGTTTACGTTGCGAGTCCAACAAATTAAGAAGTCCCGATAACGATTAAACTTAAAATATTCCAACCTCCTCGACCGACCACTCAGCATATAAAATTTCTCAATGATTGCTCCAGTGCAGAAAAAAAAAATCCTCTGTGAATAAATGTGCCATCTGGACAAAGTCTTTCGTTGCGCTCATGCTACGAATCAAAGTGGTTGCGTGCTTTGCGGGGTGATAGAAGGGCCTGTATTTTAAGGAGTTACTTGCGAGGATCACAGAGGGGATTCACACGAACATTAAAAATAGATGCAGCTCTTTAACGGCAGACATTTCGGTGACGTGCAGACGCAATTTATTGTAGATTTTATATTGTTCTGAGGCCTGAAACGAAAGCTATCCCACCTCTTCCCCCTTTTTTTCCTTTAAACTAGGTGCATAAACTCGAGCCCGGCCATTAAAAAGAAATTAGCGCGCGAAAGGAGAACGAGACGCATTATCCATCTCTCGAAGGACCTCTTCACGAAGGCCCTTGCCACCATTCTCGTTTCCCGCCTCTTCTTCGGCACCGTTGGCAACGATAAATATACACACAGGAGATGAGTCGGTGTCTCGTAAATTTGCTGCGTAATTGCTCGTTGGAAGGCGTAAGGCAGGCAAGGAACCGCGCTTCTGTTTCCTTTATGCCAAACGGATTATTTTAGATGGTACATCCGGAGTGTTGAACATACGCGACGAGACCCGACGCGAGAGGGATATGAGAGGATGTTTGCTAGAGAGACACGCCTGCTGAGAGAGGCACGTGGGAAGGACGACAAACGCTGTTGCTATACCTTTTCATGTGGCAATGAACGCACCAAGCTTGATAATTTTTTTCGGTAAGAGATAAAACGACAACAACATCAAACGATAACGTCGAAACAATAAGACAAAAAAAAGAACGTTGCCACGTTAGGCTTTTTTCTTTTTTTTTTAGGTAGCAATGCGTAAGGGGTCTCTGCCCAAAACGGGGACAACGCAAATTGAATATTATGCAACTCGATAGCTCAGTTTTGCTTTTGAACTTCGTTTTCTATGGCTTCGAGAGAGTGACCGCTTTCCTGCTGTGCTAACATGCGACGGTGTTCCGTTCATAATTTTTAGCATCTACGCAGGTGAAAAGGGTATTTGGGTTCAATTTAAAACGCTGAAACATTGACTAGGAATTTGAGATTAGAACTTTTCACCCGTATTTTTTGTGTAGAGCAAATACTGGAAATAAGTATCGTCATCGCAGTTCGCCACTCTGACTTTACCCTGGTAATGCAATAAAAACAATGTTTACGCCACACTATTTTCTCAAATTGTCTTTCTACCAAGTCCCTGATCAAGAAAATGATCTGTTAACTTTCAGGCTACATTTGGTTCTTTATAACCTTCTTGACAAACTTCGTTTATTCTTATGACGGCTCGATGCTTTTAGTATTTAGCCAGGTTCTTATCTCCGACATAGCAAGCACAAGCAAATTGCGATGCTTTCATCACACCACCTTTATATACAATTACCTGGTCATCGCCTTACTTAAATACAGGACACTGTGGCATTCTCGTGCTCAACGGCGGCCATTATAACAAAAGTTATCTGGATGTCCAGTCACGGCTGACGGGAGACGTAATGTCGAATGTCACCAAAATGAGTATATCTTCATTGTATATTCAGTTTTATGTTAATATAATTATATATCCTAGCTGATTAGCCCAAGGACAGGCTTGAACACTCTCAATTATGTACATTTAACAAATTGATGACACGGCATTGCTATTATGGTGACAAAATGATCGCCGTAGATTAGAATCTAGATGCGTCATGCGTTCGAACTGCGTATAAAATGCCAATGTTTACTCGCATTTTGTTCTAAGTGTAACTAGTGAACACGATCATATCCATGCTTGTTTGGGGCTGCGAGAGACATTATTGTACTGTTTCAATAAAAACATATGAATTCAATGATTATTAACACTCTTTCATGATTCCGCTCTCTCGGTATCAAAAGCATACATGAGTCAAAATAACTAATGTAGCTCGAAATGCCTCTCCTGTAATTAAATCGTCACTTCAAAAATCAATTGTACAGTTGAAATAAACATGTTGTGTCTACAAAAAGCTAATCTAAAAAAAAAATCAATTAAATATTTTTGTATCTATAAAAACTCTTCGCTCTTGTCGAGTCTTTATAATATATCCTGAGTTTTTTTGTGTTTTTTGTTTTTTCAGTGACCGGCACCCGACGAAATTCACTGCCACGATTGCCTACTGAGCTGTTGAACGCTGAGCGTGCGCGCTATGGGGAGATGATAATGATTAGGATGATGATTCGCCGCTGTTCTTTTTAAGTCGGGTGGGCGGTCTCGTAGTGCTAGGCACCTAGTCTTCAAAACCACCCATAAGCTAGGTACCGTGGCGCCCCTAATGGCTAAGATTTGAACTAAACCCATGGGAACCATAACAGCGTGAATCATTTCGTTCCATTTGCGAAGCAGAGGTCGGCCGATGTAGCCAAACGCTGCGTCAGCGTGAGGCTGGGTCACCTGTTCGATCAGTGCAAGCATCAATTGAGCCCGAATCCCAGCCAAGCGATGACGCAGCGCTCGTGTCCAGTCTCTGCACCTTTTTCGATCGAGGAAGATGTCGTAAAGAATTCAGTACAAAAGACATTGTTGGTTTCGCGCACCTGACCCGATGTACAAAGCACCCCATAGTTTGATCTCCTCGTCAATAACTCTCTCGAATATTAGGCCCCTCGCATCAGTTACGACACGATGTCTTTCACAGTGTGAAGGCTGGTTCACACACTTGCGATGAATCTGACCGAGTGCGAGAGTTGCTATGGCAACAGCTGCGTCGGCTCCAACAAAACGGGGTAAAATCCGGTTTTGCTGGAGCCGACGCAGCTGTTGCCATAGCAACCCTCGCACCCGGGCAGATTCATCGCAAGTGTGTGAATCGCCCTTGAGTCCGGCGACTCTGAATTCATCGCCCGCTTTAAAGGCGCTCCAACCGTGCACTTGAGCTCGCCTCAAGTGACTGAGCAACCGCGGGCCCTGGTATGCGCTGAAGAAGCGCGGCGGTCGCGGCTACAGACGCCCTCCTCGAATGTGTCTCTTCGGGTTTTAATTTTTAAGCCATACACAGTGTGATCATTTCGCGCATAATAATAATAATAATAATAATAATAATAATAATAATAATAATAATAATAATAATAATAATAATAATAATAATAATAATACTTTTTATTGCATGTAAAGCACACATACAAAAAACAGACCTGCCAAAGCCTCATTGGGCTTCTCTGGCAGCGTTGGGAAGTCAGCAAACGCACAAATAGAGTACATAAGTTAAAAACGAAACGAAATCAAAACCGAAATCAAAGTCAACCAGTCCCGGGGGGGGGGGGGGGGAGTTATACATCAATGTCTTTCAGCGCTTTCTTCAGTTTACACCTTGTTGTGGCATTAATAACACACGACGGGAGTTTATTAAAGCATGCGGGGACATAGTACAATCGGGTACTTTCACAATTTCTTGTAAAACACCGAGGTGTCCAATATCGCTCTTTCGGTCTGAAATTACGGGCAGGGATGTAGGAAATCTTAAAACTGCTAGCCCAAAAAAATTCTATGCACGACAGTTTCAATCAATAATGAGTTAAAATTCGGCATCTGTAAAGTCGCGAACACATCAATGTTTTTATCAAGGCCTAATTCATAGGAAATGTTACGTAACACAGAACGTAGAATTGTGTTAATTCTAATTTGCCAACGTTGGGCACAATGACCGTACACAGATATGCCATAACGACGTTCAGTGTAGCCCAGAGCATGTATAATTAATTTTCGGACTGATAACGGCATATAGTATCGAATTTCGTACAGCAAACAAGTCACTGAACGAATCTTCTTACAAATATAACCAAGGTGGGAGTTCGAGAAAAGATCATCGTCGAAACAAATACCAAGATACTTTACAGTTGATGTATATTTTACCGGTTCACAAGCACAAGATAATCAATTGGATGCATGTAGCAGTAAATGATAGGTGGGCCTAACGTTTTTCAACGGCTTATGAAAACAAATGAGCTGCACTTTCGAAGCATTAACAATAATTAAATTAGCTCCAAACCAGTCCAAACTTTTATTTGCAGCAGCTTGCAGAGAACAAATTACATCTAAATATTTGGTAGCTCTGGATCAAATAACCGTATCGTCAGCATATTGAAACAACGAAACTGGCACAGCGTTGGGGAGGTCATTAACATAAAATTTGAACAATAATGGGCTCAGAACTGATCCCTGCGGTACACCAGCTTTGATTAACGAAAATGTGCTCTGAAAATGCCCTATTGAAACACAGTGTCGTCGATCACTTAGGACATTTTCAGGCAGTACTAAAAAGGAACCACGAAATCCTATTTTCGAAAGTTTCATTAGCAGAAGTCGATGGCATACGCTGACAAATGCTTTGCTGACGTCTAAAAACAGTGCGCAGGTAACCTGATTCCGTTCAAAAGTTGAATACAGTATATCAGAAAACTCCTCTAGAAGGATTTGTGTCCCTCGAAATTGAATGAACCCATACTGATGAGCTGAAAGAATACTGTGTTTGTCTAAAAACCTTGCCACAGAAATGTGCAAATGTTTCTCCAACACCTTAGTACTACAAGGCAAAATTGAAATAGTTCGGTAATTGTCTATTTTTATGTTTTTACGCGCACCACCCTTAAAGAGCGGAGTAACCATCGCAGTTTTCATTTGTATCGGAATGATTCCACTTAAGATAACATTATTCAAAAGCGAAAGAAGGACATGCATAAGTACGTCAAAATGTGTGGGTAACTGATTAATTGAGATGCCTTCAATGCCCGGAGCCTTGTTAGGCTTAAGGGTAAAAATAATTGACCTAAGGTCGTTTTGGGACAATAAGGGCAAGAAAGCTGAGTCCAACACATTATTTTGTAAAGAGCAGGATTCCGGTGTTGCTTGGCGATGCCCAACACCCGAGAAAAAAAGTTGCTAAAATTATTGGCAACACTTTGCTCTCAGAAGAAAAATGCTAAAAAAAACAAAACAAATTATCACTAGCCGAGGACTTCTTAGTATCGCTCAGGTCGTTGATCAGAGACCCCGTTTTTTAATGTCGAAACGAGAGCTGTTAAATTTCTTTCGAAAATGAACTCGTTTGGCGAGACGTATCATGGCATTCACCTTGTTTCTACTCTGTTTAAAAATCGACCGCAGCACGTTGCAATTGGGGGAGCGCTTTGATTGTATCCAAAGCAAGTATTTTTTCTTGATTGCTGCTAGTATTGCAGCAGTCATCCATTTCTGGTTGATATTACGTTGACTAATCTTCACAGTACGAGAGCTGCCTGTCGAAAGAGATTAAGGTGTTCTACTAAGTGCTCGTAACTAGGGTTGTGCGAATATTCGCCATTTTCGAATAACGAATCGAATATTACCCTATTCGATTCGTTAATCGAATCGAATAACAATTTTCAAAAGTTTCGAATATTTTTCGAATAATTTCCGAATAGTCGTTACGGTGTCGCGCCGCGAGATTCCCTTCACAGGCGTCCCACAACGCTCCGGCACGCCTGCCACACTTGCCCGCAAGATGGCGATACGTACCCTCTTCTCATAGACAATGATTATCATCATCGCCAGCAGCAGTTTCCCTCTATACGTACGTTGCTGTTGCCTCCATTAGGGGGACAACTGTGTTAAGTATATATGACCCGCATGAAAGCGATTCGCCAAGAGACAAAACAGGTGACGTCGACCCGCTTCGCTGTCGCTCGGTCAGTCGCGCGATGAGGCAAGCCACATGAAAGTGGCGAGAGCAAGCGACCAAGGCGATGAGGACGTTTTCTAGAAATCCAAACACCGAGCGACGCGACGAGCGTCAGTGAGAAATCTCCGTCGCACGCTGCTGACTCTCATCGCTGTCGCTTGTCTCGTCGCTCGCTAAATCGCTCACATGCGGTTCAGCCTTTAGGGACCGCTTTCGCACGAGACTGCTCGTGCACGCTTTCAGAAAGCGCGTCGTGGAGACGTTTCAGAACTGGTTGCAACGATACCGTCGCTCTGTATGAGCGAAGTAGAAGTGGTAGAAGCGGGAAGTTGGTCGAAGAGAAAGCGCAGTAGAGTGTGGAAGTTTTTCGGACACTCCATGCAACCAATTGAAGAAGCCACCGCACCTGCTTGTGTCGAGTCTTCCCCAACACGTTCCATGGTTATTCCACTTGTTCATTGTGTGAAGATGTTGCTTTTTGAGGGCGCAAGTGGAACAAGACCAATGCGTTTCCCCAGATTCTTCTCAGATCAGTGAAAACAAGGTTCCTGAACGTAAGCACACAGGCCCATCACGCCCTTGCCATTTTCTTTGAACCTCGATTCAAAGACATCTGCTACAACAAGGAATAAAAATAGAATGTAGAGATCCTACTAAGTGCATTGCTTTAGGATGTACCAGGCTCAAGCGAACTCTAGCTGATTTTATGTTCAGCATCTGCGTGAACCATGATGTTATGTTTAGCATTCTAATATTTTAGTAGCTTTTGTCTCTATTTAATTATATATCGTTGAACTCTTAGTCATTATCGTCTAGTCGCGTTTTTACAATAATTTTAAGAAACATTTTTGAACAATAAAAATAATCTTATAATCTCTTTGCTCTACTTTAGTAGCTGTGTACTTACTATTCGGAAACTATTCGAAAATTATTCGATTCGTATTCGTATTCGATTCGGTGCCACAATTATTCGATTCGTATTCGACTCGGTTTCAAAAATCACTATTCGCACACCCCTACTCGTAACTGTCGGCACGTGTCACTGTTAGTAGAAACGTGTCCCAATCATGCTGTGTCACCAGCTTATCATAGTGTCTGCGGTCAACAATTGAGACTTCTTTCCTAGAGCTGATATTGTAGTCGAAGAATGAGATAACGGGGTCAACATACGAAATAATGTTCGGGACGTTTAGTTTCTACCGTTGCTGATTTAACTTCCGAGTTGTGGGACCACTTGTCATGTTGGGCTACTTGGCACAGCTATAAAACTCAAAACTGTTGCCGTCTCTTCGCGACTCTGTGGTGTTTTCTGTGTAATTTCAATGTAAGTTGCGGCGAAAGTTTTTTTTTTTTTTTTTCCTACACTTGCTCTGTGCAAGGGCTTGTCAAGTATGTACACTGAAGCCGGGTAACGGCGGTACATTTTCTCGATTGTAGGGTTACGACGCAGGGTCGTACTTTTCAGCTGTTCCCACTTTCACGCTGTGCAATACGGCCAGCGAGTGTTCCAAAATTTGTCTTTGGCGCATCGGAACGTATAGGGGCACGCCGGTTAAAGTGCAATAGAGGAAACGCGCAGGGAAGGTGCGACGACGACGCGGCCAAGCGCGAGCCGTCGCAAGTTGAGGACGAGGGGAAACCAAATCACATGGGACAATTTTGAGGGTAAACAAACACAAGAGGTGCTCGAAAAGCCGACGAGGTTGGGCGCCGTGTAAAGCGTATAGATTTTATTCGTCCAGTAGTGTGGGTAAAGTCGAATGTGGAGGCTAATAAAGGTGCGAAGTAAAAGTTGCACTGCAGGTTTCTGTAGAAGCGAAGGCATACGTTTGGCACAGTGGCGTACACAGGGGGGGGGGGGGGGGGGGGCGCCGAAGGGGCCGCGGCCCCCCCCCCCCCCCCGAAATTTCCGAGCCGGAGGGGGGGGGGGGGAGTGGGTGAGGGCACTGACTCTGTATTTTTTTCTTTAAGAGCGGAGCCAGCTTCGTGGGGAAGTTGTAAGAAAAAGGAAATAAAAAAGGAAGGAAATGCAATATGCCATTTGTGACATAGTAAAAATAATAAAAATTGTGATATGACTGGGGAATAATCAATTAACGAATTTATTCATTGATTAGTCTATTAAATAATGGCGGTCTGTCGGATTAATTTGTTAATGAATCATTATCTCCAATCAGGATTCAACGCTCTATGAAAGCCATGGATTTTGCGATATAACAAAAATATGTAGGACCAAAGTTTCTACAAACCACGTGCACTAAAATTATCGAAGCATCCCACTTAATATTTAACGCTTTGCGGAATTCCCACGCGTCTGAAACGATACAACACAACCTTTAGTAAGAAGAAACAACGACAAAAACATCAAACATTTAATTAGGAGGGTCCAGCTTGTGGGGACCTTACAGATCGCGATAAACGTAACCAAGGACTGCGGGTTGCACGATCGGGCGTGTAAGCCGGGGCCTCCGCAATCTGCTTTTTGTGAATGTCTGTGTTGTTGCTTTTGCGTTTTCTTCTGTTCCAATATAGTTTTATATAACGGACGTCGCGGAGAAGCCGGCAGTGCGGGATTCACACACACACACACACATATATATATATGTGTATAAATATACTATAATCGGCCGCATATCTCATTTCTTAAATAAATTGTGAAATAATCTGCGCTGCGTAGTGTTACTCAGGAAAGAAAATATATTTGTTTACTTCTACTTTAATTGCTTCGTGAGTGCCCTAATTGCGCGGAGTCGCCGGGGCTGGTTTGTCGTCACCACGGAGTGGCCCCCGTGTCCCCCGTCTTAATTGTTCCTCGAGGACCCCCGCTCTGGTACCATGCGCTGTGCCTCGTTCGAGCGCAGCGGGGCCCCTCGATGTTTTGTAGCCTCTTTTATTTTGAGAAGAAGCGTCGGTCTGTTCTTGCACCCCGACGACGGTTTTTTTCCTGAAAGCGGTGTTCGGCTGACGGTCGACAGTTGAGGCGAAGGTTTATGGGAGTTTTCGTGGGTATGTGCACGTGTCCTTTCTTAGTTTGATTTTGTATTATATATGTTTGTTTTGTAGCGCGTGGCTCCCATTGGTCTAAAAAGAGCGATATCTGATTGGCTCCTCGGATGGCGGGAAAACTCTTAACAAATGAGTATAGGCGCCTAAAAACACGGCATTTGCGGTTTCAAGGTTTGAGTAGCGGAAGTTGTCATCGGCAGTTTGAGAACCGCCGAGATAGAGGCGCGAGTGTGCGACCTGCTGCCTCAGGACGAGAGCCAAGTGCAATATGTGGGTAAACCATTTTCCATCGTTCCTTTGTTGCGTTGTGTGACTTCCTTGACTTTCTTTTGTGAACGGACTTCGGAAACCTTAGATATCGACACCAACGAAGAAATCACGTGACATTTTTGTTGGTTAGATCTGGTTAAGATGGGGAGTAATTTATGGTGGAGCAGCTGTTCAGTGTTTATCGTCTATCCATCAAGGTGTTCCGTGTTTCTATACTTATGCATCACTGTTTCATCAGCCCCGATGACTGGAGGCTTCGTGCATTCGAGTCGTGCTTTATAAAATATTTGTTTTTATGATTCTTGTTTTCTGCTAACTCCGGTGCCTTCTGTTGACGTGACTTGTAAATTAAAAAAGTAAAGTGCAAATGCCTTCCTGGTGAAATATTTCCGGGGCACCATTTTTATGTATCATAATCATCCCAAAACCAATATGACAACCTTATTTTAATTATTTAATAGAAGAATGCTCGTTAAAAAAAGAAAGAAAATGCTTTCATTTCCTCTTGGAGTTTCTTTTCTCTTTCTATTTTGTCCCCCTTTCTCCCTTTCCCCCTTATCATTTCGGGGGGGGGGGGGGGGGGGGCGGACCAACGGGGGGTTGGTCCGGCCCCCTCCGAAATGAAATCCTGCGTACGCCACTGGTTTGGCATCTTAGCGCAGATACCTTTCGATGGCACCCTCTTATGGTTTCCGTTCGTGGCGTCACGACCAGGATTTGCCTCGCTGTGATTGGCAGTATTTGCCAATCCCAGTGATTACGCAGGCATTATTAGTATATAGGAAGATGTGATTAGACCAATCGCGAATGCCGACTACGGCGTCGCTTTTGTTCGCGCACGTATACGGCTCGTAAAACTGGATCAGCGCCTAGGAGTCTGTTGGCGACAGCATGCGACCCATATACACTCGAATGGTGGAAGACTTTCCATTTATCAATATGCACGCCGTAGATATACAGCGCCATCGGTTCTGCTCGACCGGTTTTACGCGCAGCCGAGCACTAACGACGAGCTTGGAGCACGCCCAGCAATTCGACTCCATAAATCCAGTTCCCATCTCGTCGCGTTACGCCGAACCGTCAGCACCCGGCGTGACAGCTTACAGCCATTTCGTCTTTTAGGACCCCGCCCGATTTAAAGAGGCACGTGCAAAGCCAAAGAAAGCTTCTTTTTCCGGGTACCGCTGCGGCGGTGCTCGGGCGACACGCACGCGAGAGGGAGGCGTTCCCGAGGCCCGAGCATAAGAAGGAGCACTGTTGGAGAGGCACGCATGGGCGACGATAGCAGCCCTTTGGGTGCCGCGCTTGCGGTGGCGACGTCGGAGACATGCTATATCGGGCCCCGCGTTTTCTTTCCTCTTCTTCTCCGGGTTAGTGTTCCCGTGGCGCGGGAATATCGTGTGGGGCTCGACCCGTGACGCGTCCAAGTTTGAGGAAGGCGCTGTTTGGCTCGGCTGTTCCCTGAACCACGTGCGATTCGTCCTGGAAGGACCACGAGGGCGGCCGGCGCGAAAAGTTTTCGTTCTGCGCGTTTGTGCGAACATTGAACAAACGCTGTGAGTATGCATGCGAACTCGGAAGTGAGCGAGTTTAAACACGCAGCTGCGAGAGCCCGGATAATGTTTCTGTATTGAGAAGTCTCCAAACAACACCGGAAAGCGGGAAGCCAAAAACGGTTTCTCTCCGTTTTTCGGTTTCGAAATGATTTTTGTCGAAGAAAAACGGAAACATTGGGGAGAAAGGGTGCCCGTGACGTCGAGTCAGTCCTTAGAAAGGTGTTACTAATGAAAGACCTTTGAGAATGTCTCTTTCCACCTGCTCCTTAGCCTTTACCTTCTCTGCACTTACCTCTTCCCTGTGATTGGTTGCGCCCAGTGGTTTCGTCCGGCACGCATTCCGTTTTTGACGGGAGCACCCGGACGTTCCCGTCAAAAACAGGGACAAATCGGAACGCGTCGGGAAAACTCTCGGCTATACATGCACGCTTCCCGCTCTCCTTTTTTGTTTGGAGTACCCCTTTACTCTTTTGCTAATTCGCATTGGATGTCTTCCGTAGTTGTGGGCCGCCATTTGAATTTGAACAGCATTATCAAATCAAATAGGGGCCATTACGGCCCCTATTTGATTTGATAATGCTGTTGTTGTGAAACCTTTCCCAATGTATATTACACGGGCACATTCGTAAACGGAAGAAACTACAAGTTGACGTTTTTCTCGTCCTGCATGATGATGCCATCTGGTGATGTTAGACGAAGCTGTGTCTGCGTGAGAATTTCTTCTATACCTTCTCAACGCTCGTGCACATCTTCTCTACTTAAAACAACCGTCATACGAGGAGAGTGATGTGCGTTCTATTCTTGTTTCTCCCTGACTGTAGAGTCAAGAAATATCGTTACCAATACGATAATTGAGGAGCCACGGGCAATAGTGGTACAAGTCGTCTTGTACCACTTTATGATATTTTTACGAATTTAGGTGTAGGAGACTTCCAAGTTACTTTTGCTCTAATTTTGATGACTTGGAAAGGCTAATTCGCCTCAAGAACTGAAAGTAAGCCACCACCTGTCGATAAAAGTAACTTTTTTTTTTTTCCCCGTGAGATGGAGCCACCTCCAAAAGATTTCGCGGAAATGCGTTTTTAGCAGACGTTCAAACGTACTTTTAGCAGTCGTTTCACACCACCTTAGCAGACGTTCTGCGAGGATTTGAAAGACAATTAAATGCGGCGTTAGCAGATGCTCATGCTGAAACAGACATATAAACGCGGTTTGCGTTTATGTGCAACTTTAGCAGACGTTGAAATACGGCTTTGTCGTCTAAACGCGGCTTACGTATACTTTCAACTTTAGTAGACGTTGGAATGCGGTGTTAGCAGATGTTCATGCAGAAGCAGACGTAAAACGCGGCGTACATTGAAACTTCATTGTCAATTTTCTCAGAACACTATTTTTGAACTTGTACCGCTATTGCACGTAGCCCGTCGATTGTCTGAGGACGTTTGAGACTCCTACTAAAGGTTGACGGAACGTCAACACTAAAGAAGTGTTGACATTTAGACAAGCGAAATATCATTTTTCGCAAAAAAACGCATTGATATAATGTGGTTTAATGTTTGATGTTTATTTGCATTAAGTACAACATATATGGTAATGCAGGCTTCTGGAAAAAACTGTCAGAAAGGCAGCTTAACAAATCCATAGGCCCCCACATTGGCATTTGTGCCACACTAAACAATTTACCATACAATACTTTTTCCAGCATTCACAGAAGAAAACATAAAAAAGTAAAATAGAAGAGAGCAAGAATGAACATAGTCAACCGCGCTAACGAAAGATGTATATTATGGCATTGTCAGATACGAAAAGAGAAGACACGGCATACGCACAGCAACGATCAAAATTTACTAATACTACGCAGCTTTTTTTATTTTATTTTACACAAGAAATGTACATCGGGGGCTGAAATAACTACGCCATGTTTTGAACGTGATATCTACCCGATCGATATTTTCGGACCTCAATTAATTTGTTGATGTTGGTAGTTTGTTTTTCAGCATATATTGCTCGTAGATGGTTCCATGAGAGCTAACTTTCCAAGGCTCGTGGCGCGTTGTGTAGGCAGTAGTTTTAATTTGAAAGTTAGCTAGTTGTTATAAAACAATGAATTATTTTCGATCTCCTTTTTAAATGCCATAAAAATTCGATAATTGTAATTTTTGGAATTGCTAATACATTATATATTCCGAACAATTTATGTGTGTGAAAATAAGAACGAACATTTTCTACAACATTTAGGAACCGTTTTTGCAGAACATTAATTTTATGCAGGTTTACTTGAGTTATGGATGCCCAGACTAAATGACAGTAGTAAATCGTGGAGGGAAACAACCTGCTATAAATTAAACTCATAACATTTATTGGCAGTATATATCGATTACGGTAAACAAAGTCCAACTATTTGGGACGGTTTTGTGGCTAGGGAATCATTATGTCAACCCAAGAGAAAGTTTCCTCAATCAACTTAGATTAAAACTGAATAAAAGTGTAATTGCAGTCGAATTTAGTAATACTGACCGATTTAGCACACTAATATTGTTTTTGCTAGGAAATAAGACTGCCTATGTTTTGTTTGTATCGGTTTCAAGCGGTTCTGGCTTGTCCCTTCGTCTACTTTTTCTAACGTTAAGTTTCTTTATTGATTATTTCGATGCCTGGCGATTAATTCAATGCCTAACGTCACCCTTAGAAACGCCATCCATGAATTTCACTCGCTAGAAAAAACAGCGGTATAGCGCAGAAAATGTGCTTGACGGCTTTCCTGGAAGTGCGACGGCAACAAATAAGGTTGTTTCACACGTACAGCTCGTGGCGCTGTGTTTGCAGTAAGAACAGAGTTGATGCAGCTCCGACTTGCACCTAATTCAGCTAGTATACTGATGTAGCCGCTGTACCAGCGCTGTTTCACTAATATACCTCAAGGTCAGTGCTGCATCAGCAAGGTCAACGCTATTTCCAGCGCTGATTAATGGCGCTGAGGTATATACAACGCTGGGCTGTAGGTGTGAGCTGGCCTTTACAGCGAATGTTTTTACAATAATGCACATAGTACTTGAAATATCTGGTAGGGTGATTTGCGCGCTGCTTAATCTTTGTAGCTGCTGTGTGCACAAAAGCTACTTAAAAAGGTTTTTTTCTGAAACGCATGCGTTTCAGAAAAAAGTTTTTTGCGGCCGGCTACTCTTTTGCAAAGGAGTAGCCGGCCGCGCTTTAGCCGCAACCGATGTCTATTTAGTTTCCTTTTTTAATATACAAAGAAATAAAAAATTCATACATTTTGTGCTGCTTCATTCTGAACAGGTGTGTAGGATACTTTTTAAACGCAATAGCATTCCTTTTCTATTTTATTTCCGACAACGTCCAGCTTTGCTCATGTTAGAAATAGCAAAGTGTTGCATTTCACTTTTCTTACCACTAAAAAAATATATTTCTGTAAACAAATCGTAGTGCTTAAGCATACTAGATTGGGATTGACGACTCTTACTCCTTGATTTCATAATCCCCATTCTTTGCATCGCACCCCCCCCCCCCCCCCCCCCGATGCTCACTCACGTAGGGTGCTTTTAATCCGACAGAAGGGCCGACTGCGCTAAGGACGTGTGCACACACAGCCGCCAACGCGGCGCACTGTGCGTGGAGCAACGCAAATGAGGAAGAGTCAGCGGGCCCAACACAGGGCCGCAGTTTGTCTGATCCCCGTCCTGCCGGCACCACGTGACGCGCACGTGTAGGCGCCAGAAGTATGACGCAACTCCCGTCCCGTTTCGGGGACACCCTTCGCTGTTCCGTTCGCCCCACTGAATCACCCTTGGTTTCCCACGACGACAGGGCCCGGCAACGCGAGCGTATGGCTGGATTCGACAGCGATGGCGCCCGATTCGAATTTGCGGAATAAACCCAACGGCGGAGACGCCTGATTTATTGCAAGGCCGTGGGTTGGCGCCCCTCGTGGGAGGGTTGTTCCGCGACGTCATGGAGCAGCGCGACATCTGCCGCTATTGATGCCCGCAACTCTGCCCGCTCAGTTCACCGATGGTAGTTACCGGAGCAAAATCGCTTTCGAAGTTGGAGCGCGACCACGGGGATTGCTCCGAAAGTAAACCCGAGTAAAAAAAAAAAACAACAAAAAAACACGGGAGCATGCAAATAGGGGAGGCGGAAAGAAAGCATATAAACCGGCCGTATGATGTGTCCTTGGGGATTTCGGTGAATCGGGGAACCTCGAGGATGCATGGGGAGCCGTCGATGATATCATATCACTCCCGGACAAAGCAGCGGCCCTTATGTTTGGACTAGACCTTAGATGAACTAGACCTTAAGCTTACCTCAATAGCATTTTTTTCTAGTTTGGCTACAAGAGATACAAACGAAGCGGGCACAAAAGCGGTGGGTTTCCTAAACATATATACCAAAGTGGAAGCCTATTCCGAGTGGGTCCAACTGCGGTGGACTCGAGTGCGCCCGCTGCTATTTCTAATAGTTTCAATGGGGTTTTCGTGTGTTTGTTGACATTTGCAGGTTACAATTTGCTGTCGGAGTTCTCTCGCGAGTAGGTGCAAAGTCAAAGAACTATCGAGCCCAACCGGGTTAACCTAAGCAACCACTTCGTTTTCTCTGTTGTCTTTGCTTACGATGATTTATATTTTAGAGCGCAGCTCTTAGGCGCCCGTTTCCGGCTTGAGCGGCGTCGCCGTCGGCGTAACCGCGCGGTGCATTATGGGTAAATTTTCCCGAAGGAACCCGAGGTCCTCCCGAAGGACCTCGGGTTCCTTTGGGAGGACCTCGGGAGGACCTCGGGTTCCTTCGGGAGGACCTCGCGAGGACCTCGGGTTCCTTCGGGACGACCTCGGGTTCCTTCGGGAGGACCTCGGGGGGGGGGGGGTCACGTGACCTGGGGGGTCACGTGACGATGACGTCATCAGTGACGTCATCAGTGATGATAACGATGACGATGCGGATGCCGATGACGTCATCAGTGATGATGACGATGACGATGCGGATGCCGATGACGTCATCAGTGACGTTACTGATGACGTCATCGTCACGTGACCCCCAGGTCACGTGAGCCCCCCCCCCCCCCCCCCGAGGTCACGTGACTTCCCCAGTACCCTTCCCTCCACCTCCTCAAGAGCTGCGCTCTAATTCGGCGTTACAGGGAGTTGTAAACGGCTTTCATTTTTGATAGATGCTGTAGCAAGGTTCTTTATGGTTAAATATAGAAAAGATACACATGTCCTTCGTTTTTCTTAAAACATGTATAAACAAAAGAAATGAAAAGTTCATATAGTTATATTAAAAAAATTTGTTAAATAAATGAAAGAAAGGGGAACGCAACACTCACCATGTCTTGGAACAACCGTGCGCAACAGCGGGTCTCGTGTCTGGAGCTGTCGTTGTCGGGCCCCGGTTGTAGCTGGCTGGCAGTCAGGAGCGGGAGCGGTTGGCTTCCGTCGATGATCCAAGAGTCACCGTACCGTGTGCTCTCGCAGTACGAAACCGGGCAGCGTAGATTTCTATGCGCTGCCCTCGCCGGGACAAGGCTTCTGGTCAGACAGCAGGAGCGAGCAGCCGATTGCCCTGGCCGATGGTTTCGTTCCGACGCAGCACGTTCTCCCTCGGCCAGTCCTTTGCACGCTCTCCGTGCACGCACAACCCATCTCTTTTCTTCTTCGTCGTCTTCCCTTGTCCCTCTGAGCCAATCCATGAGTTGACACACCCTTCTTCTTTTGCACACTGAGTCACATCATCGCAAGGAGCCCCCCTTTAAGTTTTTTTACTCAAAGTACCAAACAAAAATCACACACAAAGAAACAACAATACCAAAACCATGATGATGTGCGCAGGTTCGTTGCACCCTACTATGATAATCCGCACCCACATTCTCACTGCCTTTAATGTACTGCACGCGACGCGAGTACTCTTGAAGCATCAGACTCTAGCGTAACACTCGGCTGTTAAGTTGTTTCGCCTTGTTTAGATATTGTAAAGGATGGTGGTCCGTCTGAACAACAAAATGCGTTCCATACAAATACACATGGAGCGTCTCTATTACCCAGACCAAGACCCAGGAATGTTATTGTCCTCATTCAACTTCGCACTTCTTGGGTTTTACCGTAATACCGGCTTGTCGCATTCTGTCAAAAATCTGCTTTAAC
The DNA here is from genome assembly GCA_013358835.2 of Ixodes persulcatus. Classification (NCBI taxonomy): domain Eukaryota; kingdom Metazoa; phylum Arthropoda; class Arachnida; order Ixodida; family Ixodidae; genus Ixodes; species Ixodes persulcatus. The sequence continues at coordinate 26,944 of JABSTQ010001118.1, read as the reverse complement.
GTCTCCATATGTTCTCAAATGTCCTTGAAAATACGCTCCCCAAAATGCAATCCCCACGGTATATTACTAAAAAAAAATTCTAACGATAAATGATTGCAATATATTCTACTTTGCACTCCTCTCAATCGTGATGAATGAATCGTAATAAAGAATGATTTGAATCCCACTTCGCTTCGCCCAACCCTCAGTGATAATGCACACCATCGTACCAAAACACTTCATACGCGACGAAGTGTTTCGTGGCAATTCTCGATCACGGTGCCTTCCGGACTAGTTCGTCGAACATCGTCTTCATGAGCTCCAGGTGCACCTTGCCCGTGCCGTCGCGAATCCTGCGCTCCTCCTGACCTTGACCGTCATCTCTGCTTCAAACTTGGTCCTCTCAAAGGCCAGCCACCCTTCGTCGAGCTTGAGCCTTCGCTCCTCAAGCTGCTGTTCTTTTTCCTTGATCATTTGTTCCCGGTCCACTTGCCTTTCAATGAACTTCTGTTGTCCATCCTGACACTTCCTCTTGGCCCCTCCGTTTCCGTGCTCCATAGTGTCCCCTCCGGACGAGACGGAAGTGTTGGCTCCTGCCAGGCTGTAGCCCTCGATGAACTCAGTCGGGACGCTGTCGTGAGGATCTGTCTCGGGCACGGGGTAGGTATCGGTCGTGCTCAGTGGCGAAACCACTGTCTGGGTATCAGGGTCCCTCTTTTTGAGGCGCGGCCTCCGGTATAACACTCTGCGGGGCTTGGGGTACACCTGCTGCTCCATGTCGACGACCTGCTGCAGCAGATTCTCCTTCTCCAGGTACTGCTCGTGTGTGGCCGACCAGCTTTTCAGGCGCTCCTTGGCGTCGGTGTCGCTCCACTGTGAGAGCAGCAGGTCCGCCCTTTCCCTGGCACCCCCAACGCTACTTAGTTGGTCTAACCTACTCGGCATACTACCCTCAACGGCAGCAACAATTTCACCATTCCGCGTCAGCCACCTCCTGCAGGGTTTGTTTGGTCGAGTCTTTCGCTCCATGAATATTCCCCACAATAATGTCATACAGAGGACGGTCCATACACTTGGCGGTAACCTGTCCCGTTAGGAACGGCGACACAAGGTGAATGTTTGCCTCTGGCAACATCAGACACGTCCCGTCCACTAAAAATACGGGACTGACTTTGCCAATAAAATCTTCAGATGCGACCAGTTCTCGGCGCACTATCACGGTGTTACTTCCGGTGTCCCTCAACACCTTTACTGCTTTTCCAGTTAATACCCATCTGTGATTGGCATACCTTCCGACAAAATTGGTCTCGCCTTTTCAGTCATATCCATGGGGGACGTTCTGAAGGTGCCTGTTGACATTTTCTTCCTTCCCCGTGAGAGCGCGTTCGTCTTACAAACAGGATCATCGTCGGGTTTTACGAAACATGAAACTTCTGTCTTTCCGTTCTTTCCTCGCGGACATGATCTGGACTCGTGGCCTCACCTCTGACACCCTTGACAGAACACGTGTGTTGTTGGCTTTGATCGGCAATCTGTGGCCTTGTGGCCCAGCTTACCACACAAGAAACATTTTATCTTTAGAGCGGGTTTGCTGCCACGCGCATCTTCCTTCAGAGAATCTAAGGTTCCCTTGGCCTCCCTCCTGAAATTGGCCAGATTAGGCTGGCGCTGCGCCTCCAGGAAGTGGTCCGCCATTTCAGCCAACGCCAAGATGGTCTTACAGCTTCTTTTCTTTAGGAAGACCGCGAGCCTCGGATGACAATTCCGAAGGAATATCTCCCCAATCATCTGGTCACGAATCCCCTCATACGTCTTTGGGCATGCGTTCATACTGACCCAGCGGTCGAATAACCCTTCTAGTCTTGCAGCAAACTGGCTCCCTGTCTCTCCGTCTAACGGCTTGCTCTGTCTAAATTTCTCGCTGTAACCCTCTGCCGTGTAACGGAACCGCTGGAGCAAAGCCATCTTTACTCTATCATAATCCAGAGAGTCTTCAGGCGACATCCTACCTATGACATCCAGAGCTGGGCCAACAAGGCACATGCTTAGAGCAGTCGCCCACTTCTCTTGCGGCCAATCTTGTCCCTGAGCTACACGCCCATATCACCTCAAATACGAGTCGAGATCGTCCTCTCTGTCATCGAAGGGAGGCATAAGCTTGTGGGGACTAGGAGATAGCGATATCGATGCGCGACGTGACCCTTCACTGCCATCTGTTCGTCCTATCTCGGTTGCGCTAGCCTCTGCAAGACGAATTTTTAATTCGATAATGCGTTGATCACTTTCTGCCTTGAGGCGCTGTGCTTCCCTCTCAGCAGCCCTCTCTTCTCGTTGGCGTGCTCGCTCCTCGTCTACCCACGTCCTCAACTCCGCTCCTGCCAGTCCCAACTCAGCGACCAAAGACATTAACTCTTTAACCTCCATTCTGATTAATTATTGTTACTTAGAAAAAAGAGGGAACAGACAATGTCTTGTCCTGTCGCGGACGCCAGTTAATTGTAGCAAGGTTCTTTATGGTTAAATGTCCTTCGTCCTTCGTTTTTTTTTCCTTCGTTTAGAACATGTATTTACAAAAGAAATCAAAAGTTCATATACTTATACTAAAAGAAAAAAAAAGAAACTTAGTGAAAGCAACCAAAGAAAGTGGAACGCAACAGTCACCATGTCTTGGAACAACCGTGCGCAACAGCGGGTCTTGTGTCAGGAGCTGTCGTTGTCGGGCCCCGGTTGTAGCTGGCTGGCAGTCAGGAGCGGGAGCGGTTGGCTTCCGTCGATGATCCAAGAGTCACCGTACTGTGTGCTCTCGCAGTACGAAACCGGGCGGCGTAGATTTCTATGCACTGCCCTCGCCGCGACAAGGCTTCTGGTCAGACAGCAGGAGCGAGCAGCCAATTGCCCTGGCCGATGGTTTCGTTCCGACCCAGAACATTTTCCCTCGGCCAGTCGTTCGCACGCTCTCCGTGCACGCACTACCCATCTCTTCCCTTCTTCGTCGTCTTCCCTTGTCAATCTGAGCCGATCAATGGGTTGACACATCCCTACTTCTTTTGCACACTAAGTCGCATCATCACAGATGCCATGATCGGACTTCTGATGTGGAACTTTTGTGGTTGGCACGAACTCAACATCGTCACTTTCTTTTGATTCGTGACGTCAAGAATCATGAAATTTAGAAGCTTTGTAGGCGACATTTCTCTAACATTTAATAACGGCAATCGTAAAACATGTTTTTTAATGCAATTGCGAACGCACTACGGCCCTTCTTTTTCAAATATCAAAAATCGGAGTCCGTTGTGGTGCCGCCTCCTGGATTTGTATCCTCCCAGGGAAAACAGGCGACACCGCTTAAAACCGGTCCGCCGGCGCTCGCTCCTTTCCTCCTCGCTTTGGGTCGCGATGGCAAGAGCACGGAGTGGTGAAAGAAAGTGTACTCTCAGGACTCCGCAATATTTGACGTCAACGCACCGGCGCGGAACGCCCGGGAACTTCGAATTCGGCATTTGGAAATTGTTTTTTTACTTCACAAATACTGAATTTCCAAGTTTCGAATTTTGAGGGTAATGTCCCGGCATCGTTTCCAATCGTTTCGGATAATAAAAAAAAAATATATGATTTTGATGTGTCAGTGCCCCTTTAAGCAGATAAGCAGTGCTATAGTCGTTTAAAAAAAAGTTAGCGAAATACGTTACTCGTTACTTCCGAAAGAAAGGAAAGCGTTGCCGACCTACGTTACCTCAATATAAAAGGGACGCGTTAGCGTTACCGTTACCGATAGGATGTAACGCACGTTACTTTTGCGTTACTTTTTATTTACAAATTGACGGTAACATCGTTTTTTATGATGACAGCGTTTTTCGACACTAGTACAGAAGAAGTGGGCATTGGGGTTTTTCTAAAGTGGGGCATTTTGTGTAGGGAAAAGTGAGGCAAAAGTTTCAGGGTAGGTTGAATGAGTGCAATAAAGAATGACTTGGCGCCAATAGTTCGTTTCAGCTTAAGCTCAGACGCAGCCGACGCTACGACCTAATGGGACCCATTAAGTGGAGTCAAAATCGCAAGTCACTGGGCCTTTTCAGTTTATGATTGGTTCAGCGGTGGTAGAACACGTACAGAAACATGACGAACACCTTGATGGGACCTTTTTGCCGTTGTCTGATTGGTCCTATCAGCTCATAACGTTGGCGGCGTCTGGAGTTAAGGTAAAACGAAGTTAGAAACACAAAAAAAACAAAAATTAAAGCGTACTTCTTTTCAGGTTTTGGGTAGAACATGTAACGAATAACGTGTAACGTAGTTTCGTTACTCCTTTTAACGTAACTACGTTACTTCAAATAAGCAGCGTAAGTGCGTAACACGTTCGTGTTTTCAAAATGTATCGTCTACGTTATTACTTTACCGAAAAAGTCAAGCGTTACCGATAACGCTGTTACTTGTAACCAGACATGTACGTAACGCGTTACTAGTAACGAGTTGCCTCTACATAGTTACTTTTTTTCGATAACGAGAAACGTATCTAGTTACTTTTTTTGGAAAAAGAACGAGAAAAGTAATTAGTTGCTTTGAAAGCCAAGTATCGAGTAACGGCATTTTGTAACTTTTGTGGAGGAACGCGTACAACAACATTTTAATATTCTCGTTTTAATTCTAACCTGAGTTTGCGTGTTTTGTGACAAAGGCAGATGGGAAACCCGAAAAATAACTAAAAAGTATGACAGTATAACAACATTTATCGCTGAACAAGTCATTCGAACTCTAGAGCTGAATGTCCTTCACTCAGAGGACACAAGAAGGTTCGTACCATTGAACCTTCTGGAATCGTGTCAGACCGAATGTAAACCCGGAAATCGCCAACTTGGGAAGGCACAACAGAACCCATTGTCAACGTCTAACTTAAGAAGCAGAGAGAACAAAAGAGAGAGGGAAATCCCAGATTCAACAGCTTTTGGTGAAGCACAACACTGACGTTCCTTCGAGCGCGTAACTAGAACGACTCTTCAGCGTCGCCGGAGATGTACTCTCAATGAAGCGGGAAAACATAACTAATGAAACCTTCGAGAGACAGCTACTGCTTAAGTGCGACGACTACTGAAAAGAAAACAATAAACCGTGAAACAAAAGTGGTTGTGTATTTGGTTGTCAAAGTAACGAGAAAAGTAACTCGCTACTTTGGGGTAACGTAACGCGTTCATTTTGAGGATTGGTAATGAGTAACGTATTTAGTTACTTTTTCAGCGAGTAACGAGAAACGGTATTTAGTTCGTTTTTGTGGTAACCTATACATGTCTGCTTGTAACGCGTTACCGCCAACACTGCAATTAAGCAAGCATTTCTTTGAGGTGGCATCTGTGCACGTCTAAAACTCCCCTCCCCCCCCCCCCCCCCCCCCGCCCACCCCCCTTTTCTCTACCGCGTAATACAGGGGAACATATAGAGTCAGAAAAGAATCCGTCGCTACAGGTGTCTATAGTCGGCCACAGATTGAGTCCAGGGAAATCTCCTCTTGCCTTTTTAAACTTTAGCAAAGCGGACGCTGGAGAGGAGACGACCTCCTCTTAGCGATCCCTCTGCTACAGTGGAAATAAAAGTAGTGTGGAAGAACTTGTAATTGGGCTAGTTGGGGAACGTTATGAAGAATGGTGCAAGGCGCAAAAAGCAACAGACACAAGGAAGAATGCACGCAGACAGGCGCCTGTGTGTGTCACTTCCCTTTGTCTTTTGCTTTTTGCGACTTGCACCATGCTTCATATTGAAAAGGTATTGGTGGAGCTTTCCCAGAAATTTTAAAGGGGCCGTGCAACAATCTTTGGACTTCGGTCAAATAATTGTTAATGGCTGTTCCCTGTCACGTCTGGATTAAAGAACTAAAAACCAATTTTGCCTATGTGCATAAGTTTTTAATAATAAATTGTCAAACAATTTAGGCTCCTCCAAACCATTCTCAACTCTTACACCGTCTTCCCGGTCACATGAGCAGTGATATGCTGACGGGTGCACTGGGAACACGGGGACTCTGGTCGAATTCTCTTTCAGAGCCTCAAGAGCGTGCGGCATCTGCTTACGATTTACATGGCAACCTTGGAGGTTGGTCGTAGCGATGTGGAGAGGGAGAGAGAGAGGGGAGAGGGGGGGGGGGGAGTGGTGGCGAGCGCTTGCCTTGCCGTAAAGCAGCGGTACTGACGTAGAAGCAACCAAGTTTGGTTGGAACGAAGTTAGGCTCAAGGGAGGATTGCTTTTTTCCCTTCAGGCAGATGGCACCACTAAAACTGAATATAGTACAAGTACAACCATTTCGATGATATGAGGTTTTCGACGCATTTACTAATGTTGTAAAAAGAATATTTATAATATATAGCTTTAGATTGAGCACATAATGGCACATCTTGCCAACTTATAAGAATGCATCCCGGTGTGCGTTAGGCCTTGGTTCCTATGGCCGCCCCCCAATCAGCTGCAAATCACGAAATATTCATGTTCTTTGCTTCGCTAATATGCAACGGAATCTCAATATTTAAAAGAAATGAGGCGGTTTCTCCATTATTTTTGGTAAGGTTAACAATGCCCAAATTAAAAAAAAACTGAAAATTTTGTTTTAAAGTTGAAAATTGTTGCAGAGTTCCTTTAACGTGTCACCTGCTATAGTTGCCGGAGGGAGCGCGTTTGTGAAGTTCATGAGGAAAGAACAATTAGCCGGGGTCCGGATTCGATCCATGGTTGTACTCCGTAAGGAATCCCACCACGCAGTCCGGCACTGTCTCCGCTGGGCGCCCGCTGTCGTACTTCGGCAGCGGTGGCGCGTGCTCACGTCGTTGGTCGATTGGTCGGTCGGTGACGCGTCATTGGAAGTCATTAGTTTCAATTGTAGGAGGGACGAATGCGTTAATACCGCGCCACATGCCCGCATCCGGCAATTTGTCTAGCGCCTGCTCGGTTGAGGGGCTGTCGCTGCGGAAGGATTTCGAGGAGGGAAAACCTTCTCTCAAGCAATGACGATTGTTTTTATTCACACTGCGGCGGCTCAGCTCAAAATTTAAATAGTTCCTCGTCGTTCAGCAGAGTGGTGAATATGCCATCATTTAATTTGTTGAGGTGAATTGACAGGTCGATGGTTTTGCTTGAGCGCAAATTAGCGATGTTCTCTGGTGGATGGATGAATGCTATCGGCTGTGCACTTTATAACGGGTGGTTGCTAACCTGGCTTAAAAAAGATTAAGAACCAAAAATATGATTCCTTACGTTTCGCCAAGTTCCTTACTCTGTGCAAGTTCGTAACTACTACCAGGCGGTGTGGGATATCACCAGTATGGCCTTTGGGCGATCAGGCAAACAAACTAAGAATTGGCGATTCCTTCCCCGGAAGGAAGAGGCAGGATGACCTGCTTCTACCCCTTGGCGAAGGGTTCGCCAATTTTCCTGTGGTCAAACCTAGTCGGCGTGCCAAGGCGCGATTCCAGTGTTGGCAGAAACGCGTTACAAGTACCGGCGTTACCGGTAACGCGTTACTTTTCTCGGTAACCTAGAAACATTCTCGTTACATTCTGAAATCAGTAACGGGCAACGCTCTTACGCTACTTTTTTCTAGTAACGGCTAACGGAGTTACGTTACTCGTTACTTCTTCCCAGTACCTGAAAAGAAAGTTTTCTTTTTTCGTGTTTCTCTACTTCGCTTTACCTTCAGTCCAGAAACAGCCAACACTACGAGCTCATGGGACCAATCAGATAGCGTCAAAATGGAAAGAATTGTGGTGCCACTTGCTTGTAACGTCGGCTGCGTCTAGACTTAAGCTGAAACGAAGTCCAGGGTGCTATTTGTCCGGGTCACCCATCATGCTCCAGCTCACTGTCTTTTCCTTTCTAAATATTTTTGAGGCGCCAAGTAATTAATTTTTGCACTCGTTTCACATGCCTACAAACTTTGGCTGTCTCTTCCCCGCGCAAAAGGTCACACGTAAACAAAAACAAAAAAGAAACGCCCACACAGTTTGACTTTGTGTCAAAAAACACTGTTACAAAAACAAGAAGAGAAAACCCTGATGCGTAAATTCATAAGGACGATGTAACGCAAAAAGTAACGCGGGTCACTTTTTATCAGTAACAGTAACGGTAACGCGTTACTTTATTTCGATGTAACGTAGGTCAGTAATGAGTTACTTTATGTTGCAAGTAACGAGCAACGTATTTCGTTACTTTCTTTCGGTAACGCCTACAATACTCAGGGATTCTCATGGCTCAGAAACTTGGGCCTTCACTTCACCATTCATCCGCTCCTAAGTTGTAGTATTATGTGTAAAATAACAAAAGGTTGGAACCGAGACATCGACAATACACCCAATTCGCTTATTCGAAAAACTGGCCTCTCTTGACAGATGTGGAATCCCTGTACAATGGCGAACTAGAACCGCATCGTCGCGGCACACTTTAAACGTTGAGTTCATTTAGAAGATAAAAACAAATCCACAAAAAAGGGTGATGGTCGCAGTGACATTGCACTTTCGAAGCTCTTTGATTGGCTCGTCTGCACCTAGCGTTGACAGCTCTCCCAGGGTCGCTTGCTTATGGAATGCCTTGCACATTCTGCGATGTCAGTTGTTCCACCATTGTGCAGTGGTTCCGCCCTTATAATTATCGGCACGTTATTTTCGAAAGGGGTCTATTGTGTCCGAAATCTCTCACAGGATCACACGTACTTATAATAATCTTGAGGGGTGGGGAGTTTCCTATTTTTGAGCCGTATTTATTCAGGTTTGATTTCTTCTTTTTTTTTTTTTATTGGGGGGGGGGGGGGGGGGAGGTAGGTAACTTTATTCTTTTTCCGCCAAGGTGGTATAAAGTTATATCTCCTTGCAATGAGTTTAATTTTTCTGCCGAGTTGAACAAAAATGCAGAGGTGTAGAACATTTTTTTTTTTTAATATTCTTATCTCGAACGCAAGAAAAAGAAAGCGTTAAAGATTTTTTTTTTTTTTTATTGAAGGAAAAGAGAAAAAAAGTTGACGGGATTAGGGGAGGACTAGAGGTAAGTGCTGAAATGTCAAAATCGCCGATACCGAGCCCATTTTTTTGCATTTTTTTAATGCTTCTCGAAGCCAAGCGGTACGGCGACTCTGGAGTTCGCTAAGCCGATTATCAAAAATGTTCGATCCGTGGCTAAAAGTAAGAAGGGACGCAACTTTCAAGGTTGATTTTTTTCCTCCGCTAGAGCGATGCAGTGGTCGCAGATTGAATACAGAGTACCCTATAAAAATATTTGATAGAAGCGGGATGCACGTGTAATGTTGTTAAAACTTTGAACGTCGTAAAAACAAGCTTAAAATAAGCTTGCTTTTCTTTTTTTTTTTGAGTACGCACATTGTTATGGAGCAAATTTGTTTTAAAATTCTACTAATTTTTTTGGTGTGTGCCATGAATTATATACTATATAAGCATACAAACGGTTTCTTTGTGCGATGTTGCCTTCTTTTTGGTTCATCGTCACGTAAGTATCCTCTATGAAACACTCATGTGTCAAAAAAAGAAAAAAAAATGTTGATGTTTTTGAAAACGCAGGGTGTGGTTTTAATATGTTTACGCCTTTGGCTTCGTGATTCGTTCATCGGCGTTATTTTCGGATTATGCTGCAACCTGATTGGCTGCGTAGGGATATAATAGTGTGCTCGAGACTCGCCAAGCCTTTTTTTTTTTTTTTTTTAGCTGTCAGTGATTTCAGTCTCGTCGTCAAGAGGACGGCGAAGAGGAGGTGGAGCAGGGTCACATACAGCGGACTCGTGTAAACCCAGATCGGTCAAGTGCTTCCGCTGCGGGAAGCGTGCTCATTGGGTGCGACAGTGCCCTGACCACAGATCACAAGACCCAAGAGAGACCTGCGACAAGGCGTGCTACGGCAAGACGCCCAACGCCTTGGAAGAACGGACGAGTTCATCGGAGACCGATGAAAGCCAGCTAGCGACCTTAGACTGCGGTTCGATTTATATGTTTTCAGGGGAGACTACCTGTCCTTTGCGAGTTGAACTTGGAAGTCGCCTACGAAGGGAAGACAGGTGGTAGACGGATCGTGTTGGGCCGCGCTGGACCGTCGTGTTGCGGGCGGAACTTAATCCGTGCCATAGAAGCTTGCGGTGTCCCTGTGCTTCAGCTTGGACACGGGAAGTCGCCGGGGGAATCGAGAATGGTGTTAAGTAGCCAAAACGACCTACCAGCTATCTTGGCTGAATACTCGGATCTCTTCAAGCCAGGCCTGGGGTTGCTGGAGGGTCCTCCGGTCAAGTTGCTCTTACGCCCTGACGCAGTTCCTAGACTTTTGAAAGCAAGATCCGTTCCATACGCATAGGGAACAAAGGTGAGAGAAAAGCTTGATCGCTCAGTAGCTGAAGGAGTGTTATTGGCTGTGACACACGCCGAGTTTGCTACTCCAATTGTTGCAGTAGTAAAAAAGAACGGGAACATTCAAATTTGTTGAGATTTCAAGCGGACACTAAACGCCGCCTGTCACACGGAAAAATAGCCACTCCCTGTAATCAAAGACATTTTCGCGTCTCTCAATAGTGGGGAAATGTTCAGTACCCTTGATCTGAGCAACGCCTACAACCAGGTTTGCCTGGACGAAGACTCCCGCAAATGTGTGTCATTAACACTCACAAAGGTCTATTTTCCTACAATAGGCTGCCGTTCAGGATCGCATCGGCACCTGCTATTTTCCAGCGGAGGATCGAGTTTCTACTGAAGGATCTATCAAGGGTACAAATGTACCTCGACAACATTCTGGTAGAAGAGAAGCAGGGCCAGTCCACGCTTCAAATGGTCCTTCAGCGATCGCGGGAGAATGGTGTCAAGCTGAACAAAGGCAAGTGCAAATTTCATCGATCGGAAGTCAATGACCTCGGCCATTGAATAGACGCACGTAACCTCCACCCGAAAACGACAACTTAGACGCAATCATGAAGGCACCGCGATCAATTGATGTGTAAGAACTTCGCTCCTAGATCGGCTTGATTACATACTATGGCAAGTTCCTACCAAACGTGTCGACCCTGTTGGCCCCTCTGTACGAATCGCTTAACAAAGGGCATGAATGGCACTGGCCGAAAGACGCAGAAGGAGCTTTTGAACAAAGTAAGCTAAAGTTGAAACAGTCACAGATTCTAACACATTTCGACTCGACGAAGCCCCTTCGGTTAGAATGTGACACATCCCTGTATGGTATCGGCGCGGTGCTCAGTCAAGGATGGTAATGACTATCGACCGGTCGGGTTTCGCTCACGTACCTTGTCGAAGGCAGAGCGGAATTGCACGCACCTGTAAAAAGAGGGATTGGTTCTCGTATTCGGGGTCACAATGTTCAGAGAATACTTCTGGGGCAGTGCATTTTCTTTGGAGACGGACCACAAATCCCTTGTGGGCATTATTCACCAAAATCGAACTGTCTCTCACACGGCGGCCTCAAGAATACAACGTTGGGCGTTGCTGTTAAGTGCCTACTCGTATCAGATAGAATACCGGAAAGGAGAGCTGAACCAAAATGCGGATGCCCTCAGTAGATTGCCGCAACCAGCAACAGTAGCGTCTTCTGAAAACTTGCAGGAGTATGTTCTTGCCGTGGAGGCTTTGTATGGCTCTTTCATTCCGCCCACAAAACTCTGGCGGTTGACTACCGTAGGCCCCATTCTGCTTCAGGTGCTGCGGTTTATCCTGAAGGGCTGGCCAAGGGACAAGTACAGGAGCAGCAGCCAGCTAAGGCCGTTTTACAATCGAAGAGACAACTTGACGGTCGCCCAGGGGTTAGTTTACTGGGGGCAGAGGGTGGTGATCGCCGAACGCGCACGTGAGAGATTGTTGAAGCTTCTACATGATACCCATGTTGGCGCATCGGGAATGAAAGCAGTCGCGAGAACCTTCATTTGGTATCTGGGCCTAGACGAAGACATTGAACAAGTGGCGCGGAGGTGTGTCGCATGTGCTAAGGTAGCGTCGCTACCACCTTCTCAGAAACCGAAGCCTTGGCCAGAGACAAAAGAAGAATGGTCTTGGGGTCACATCGACTTTGCAGGCCCAGTAGACGGCTACATGTTACTCATAGTCATAGGCTCGCACAGCAAGTGGATAGAGGTGGCGCCATTAAAGACGGCCACAGCGGAGTCTACCATACAGGCCTTGCGCGCGATATTTGCCCGTTTCGAACTGCCCCGTGCCGCAGGTTTGGGTAATGGTCCTCAGTTTATTAAAGCTGAGTTTCAGGACTTTTGTTCGCGCAACAACATCCTGCACATGCGCCCGGCCTCTTCGCATAGGCGAAGCGAGCCGTGAGAGCCGTCAAAAAGGGTCTCAAGAAGTTGAAAGAGGGCATCATGCATACAAGATTACCTTGTTTCTTACACAGCTATCGCAGAACACCAGGAAAAGATGGGAAGACCCCATCGCAAAGATTAATGTGCTACATCATTTGTTCACGTATTGGTACTCTACTATCCGTGACGTTGCCAAAGACTCAGGATGTTACAACTAACTCCTTTATTCCTGTACAGACAGTGTGGTTCAAGAACTACAGTTCAGGAGACAAGTGGCTTCCCGGCACGGTAGGAGCAACCAATGGTATTGTATGGAGCAAATCAGTTCGCCACAGGGTCAGCGATCCCGCCACGCAGACCACGTTCGTCTGCGCGACGCCAACTCAAAATACGAGGCACGGACACCCCAGGGGGACGTGACAACAGATGCTGCTGCTGCGTTACCGACACCCCAGCCACCACAACCGGTCGTCACCTCTGAACAAGAAAGTCGAGGTTCACTCGAACCTGCAAGAAGATCACGTCGAGATCGGCGTCCACCTGTTCTTCTTTGTTATATGGGGAAAGTAGTGTTGGGAAGTGACAATGCATCAACAGAGTAATTGCTGACAGCGACGTGATGGCCCAAGCATTCTGAGCACCGCTCCCACGTGTCGGTGTTTCTTTCCATTCCTGTCTTCTTCTTTTATTCACGCCTTCCTTTCTGGCAATAAACCTTCAGTTGTCATCATGCTGCAACATGGGTTGGTCGTGTCCACTTTATAGCATATACTAGACACTAAAACAACAAAAACATTATGCTCCATACTAATATTTTTTAAACAACAAGGTGCTGGTGCACAACTTGCTGAGATATATTATAAAATAACCAGTTACACTACTTCTAATGTAACCAGAGGCACGAAACGATAATAAAACGGGCAGAACACTAACAAGTCTTTTGTGTGTAAAAAGTATAGTTATCTCAAGACTGGTTGTTCTGACTGTTTTCTTATCGTTCCGTGTGTTCACAAGCTCGCCTGTGTTTTTGCACTTCCTTCAGTTACATAAGGCTGTTTTATTATCATCGAAGAATATTTCTCTCGTGTGATAACTATACTGCGCGATACATGTCAGAGGCGGCCCCAGGTCAGTAATTGTATTGCAATTACTCTATTTTTCCAATCCCCGGCGTTTTACCCTTTCCGGTATGGAATTTAGTATCGCGAAATTGATAACAGTTATTGTGAAATCGGCAAATGAAAATGTTTCGTAAACCAACGTTCAAATATATCCAAACTGCTCAGCGCCGTGACGTCAGTGGAAGAAAGGCTTGCCAGACAAGCAAGCAGTACAAAACAAAAACAAAAAAACACTATGCCAAGCATTTGTTCCGTGCTGCTGCGCGGGTACTGGAGCGAGCTTCCACAGCATTCATTCGACACCATGAAACTGCTTTAAATCAGCGGGATACAAATTCTACACTCCAAAGAGTGGAACTCTGGCTTCGGCTGGCGTAACTTTTTGGTTTTTACCAGTAGAGACTTTCAGTTTGAAAAACACAGTGAGGACCATATCTGTAAATTAAATAACTTCGCAAAAACAAAACCACGGCATATTTTTACCTAATATTTGGCGTACTATTTCAGCGATGTTCGGTGATGTGTTTAGCAACTTTTCAAGCAAATCGGGGACCATGATGCAGGGGTTAGGACACACAAAAATAAATGATAAGATAACTATACTACTAGGAGCCATTGTATGTTCCTATAATCCTGGTAAACTTGTTTTAAAAATGTCGCGATAGTTTCGTGGATAAATCAATTTATATGCGGGACTCTCGTATCGCCCCTATTTGAAAATACCGCCGTTTTTGTTGGGTCGGCGACGTCACCCTCCCAACTCGCGGGGTCCCCTTTGACGCACTCGCAGACTTGGCTCTCACGGCGTCTCGCGCTTCATTTTCCAGGTTTACCTTGCACGTTTTGAGTACGCGGTTTCGAGACGATGACGTCTACGGCATCACTCGCTTAGTCGGAGACTTCCACACTGATCGCAGCAGAGATGAGAGTGATGTATCAAAAGATGTTAGAAGCCGGTAGTTTTGACTTCGACCGGCACGCGACCAGCTCCAGCGACGACGATTTCATCGTCAAGGATGAACTCGCCGTCGCCCACAACGATCTCACACGTGCATGCAGGGCGGAAGGTCAAAGGGTAAGGGGACGAGAACAAGGGTTATACACCAACTCATGTTCACAAACAAACCGGAGCGCCCATACCGGATGCTACCGGCTCCGCGCATGCGCGATAGAGTGTGGGCAAAAAGCTCGCCGTCGCCCGTAAACAAACCATTGGAATGCAATGTTGTCGGCGTCGGTGTGAGTCCCCGTGCTTTTAACCGCTTTGGAATAGTCAATTTTACGTCCTCGTGGTACTGTCTGACTACTGTGGCGGCATCAGCGTGATTAACGAAGGTCGTTACACCGCAAAACGTCGCGTGAATAATGTGACATGTGGCGGTTCATTCCGCGTGGACGCCGCAGAATGGACGCTAAAGCCTTATTCACATGCTGAAATTCTGCTCGCTGTGTTCAGTCATGACATCGCTCGGGCTGCAAAAGCGTGAACCATAGCTGAGATGTCGACGCCTCTACTAAAAATCGCAAGCAGAATCGGACCAAGTGAATCAGGCATAACAAGTTGGTGATGGCCACTGGTACCACTTATCAACATATGTTTGCATCTACTGTTTACACCGAGCCCGCTTATTTCAACAAAAATTCAAACTTGAAAGTATTTCGAGTCTTGCACTTAGTTCTTATTGCAATGACCGGAGTTTGGCCTACGGGCCGCTGTCGTTCGAACGAGCAGACGACAACAAGCAGAAATGTTTAAGAGCATACGACAGTTCGAACGATCAGGCGGAAATTCGAACTGAAGACATACTGAACGTGCTAACAGGTGGTCCGTACAACTTTGCGGTTTTTCCGCGTACATAGTGGAACAAAACAAATAAATCTGACGATCAGAAGTATTCGTGAATGCAACCCAAAGTGCTTCCCACACAAGCAATCGTGGTCCGACGGCGTCTGGTTTTCCTTTCTCATGGCCCTATCCACGTTTTCGGACGAACGGAGCAGAAAAAAAAACACATTAAAACTGACGTTCAAACCTTTCCCGACTCTTTTGGCACAGCCCTAATTGCAGTGTTTTGACGAGAAGGCAGGTTTTTGTTTGTTTTTGTTTCAAAAACAACGCAGGAATGCACGCCTCGCATGAGGACTTCTGCCCACAGCCTCAGACCGGAAGTGCGCCCGACGCGCCACCACCGCGCCGTGACGTAACAGAGCTGAGTTCGTGTACACGTTGGAGTAGCCGAGGCATGAGGGTGTCCGATCGTACCGTGGCGAGAGCTCCTAGAGTGAGAGATCCCTCAACTAAATAGGATGATCACTTGAGCAGTGCTGCCTGATCGCCAGACGAAAATGATCAACATTCGTAAATTTATTATTGCAATTGCTAGAACTCTAAAAATCGCGAAACTTGATGTATATACTAAGTAACCTATGAACATTTGATTTCAAAAATAATCTACCTGTTTAATGTTTATGTCCCAACGTCTTTAAAGGGATACTGCAACGAAATTTCGGCGCTTATTTCTCGCTATACACGAACTCATCTCTGTTACGTCACGGCGCGGTGGTGGCGCGTCGGTCGCACTTCCGGTCTGGGGCTGTGGGCGGAAGGTCCCATTTGAGACGTGTATTCCTGCGTTGTTTTGAAAGGAACCAGACAAAAACCTGCCTTCTCGTCAAACGCCGCGACTGGGACTGTACCAAAAGAGTCGAGAAAGGTTTGAAGGTCAGTTTTCATGTGTTCGGTTCGTCCATGAACGTGGTGTGCCGTGAAAAGGGAAAACCAGACGCCGTCGGACCACTATTGCTTGGGCGGGAAGCACTTTGGGTTGAATTCACGGATATTTGTGGTCAACACATTTATTTGTATTGTTCCAACATGAACGCCGGGAAACCTTCAAGTTGTACGGACCAGCACCAGCAGCGGACTACGTTCAGTGCGTCTTCAAGTTCAAACGGCCGCCTGATCGTTCGAACTGTCGTCTGCTCTTTCAAACGTTTCCGCTTGTCGTCTGCTCTTTTAGACGACACCGGCCCGTAGGTCAAATGTTCGCCCGGTACTTGCGATAAGAAGTAGGTGCAGGCCTCAAAAGACTTATGTTTGAAGGGTGGGAAGCAGGCTCGATGTAAACAATAGATACAAGGAGACGTTGATCATTGTTACCAGTGGCCATCACCGACTTGTTATGCCTGATTCACTTGGTCCGATTCTGCTTGCGATATTCAGTACCGACGTCGACCATCTCAGCTACGGTTCACGCTTTTGCAGCCCGAGTGGCGTCGCGACTGAAAATTGCGAGCGAAATCTCATCATGCGAATCAGGCTTTAGCGTACATTCTGCGGCGTACACGCAGAATGAATCGCCGCATGTCACGTTATTCACGCGATGTTTTGCGGTGTAACGAGCCCCGGTAATTTCGCTGACGCCGCTCAAGTAGTGAAACATTGCCAGGACGACGTAGAATCAACAATTCGAACGCGAAAAAGGGCAGGGGGACTCACACAGACGCCGACAACATCGCATTTCAATGGTTTGTTTTTGTGCGACGGCGAGCTTGTTGCCCACACCCCCATCGCGCATGCGCTGCGCCGGTGGTGTCCGCTAGGGGCGCTCCGGTTTGTTTGTAAACATGAGCTGGTGTATATGTGTGTTCAAAAGAACGGTATCACATTGCACACGCCACTCACTTGTTGAAAAAGACATGAAAAGGAATTTTGATATAAATTAAACAATTAGTAAATTCCAACTGGTGGATGTCGCTAGAGCCTCGTTTGCGATGTCTGTCTAGGAACGTTGACAGGTAGTGGCGATGCCTGTCTCGCCTAGAACTATAGCCTCACTGGTGCCCCAGGCGTATAAGCATGTGCAGCGTGCGCGTGAACATAGCTTTGGCAAGCTTGACTAGCAACACACTTGCTCGCATGAGCAGAGACATGGGGGCGGCCAAGTGCCCTACTTGCAATCGACTTGTCGACGTCACCCTCGCCGCAGCTTTGCTCCTCCGGAGACAGGCTACGTCACAATTGCGCCGGATGTCACGTTCTCTCCCATGGCTGCTCTCCGAGCGCTTGCCGGAGATATTGTGGTCCATATTCAGCCTATTTCTGAACACGACAGGTATATTTAGAATTTCGTTGAAATATCCCATTAAAGGGAAACAGAAACGAATTTTTAAAGCGCAGCTCTTAGGCGCCCGTTTCCGAGTTGAGCTGCGTCGCCGTCGCCGTCGGCGTAACCGCGCACGTTGCATTATGGAAATAATTCAAGCGGGCTAACCGCGCTCTGCATTATAAAAAAAATTCCCCGCTAAATTTAGCGAGAAAAGTTTCGCTATATTTCCCCACCAAATCTAGCGGGGAAGTTTTCCCGGTAAATTTTGCGGGTACATTTTTCCGCTAAATTTAGCAGGAAAATATTTCCGTAAAAGTTAGCGGCGAAGCATTTTCCCACTAAATTTGATGGCGTCAACGCGTTACTACTTCGCTTGGTCACAGTGTCCAAGTGCTGTAACATATCGCCGAAAAATTGCGGAGCCGGCGGAGTCGTGCGCGCTATGACAAGGCGTAGAACGTCGTCTGCCTTGCGACTTGGGCGATATGACAACATCTGCAACGTCGGTTTCGGGCAGGAGCTCGCTGCTCATTGAACGAGACGATATCGTCGCGGGGTGGTAGGGACCTGTTTTCTCGTATGAGGCGAGATGCTGGTAGATTTCGTACCTCATGTTGCCTAAGGTCACGGTAGGATCATGTGGCACATTGGTAGATTTACCACCGACTGATCACAACAACCAGACTTGGCGAGGGCGGCATCTTCACGGATAAATAAATATCGCTTTAAGGGTGCCATACTAGTTAACATCCTTCATTTATTAACGCTAGCAGGGAAGCACGCCGAGTACGGTGAGGCAGCACGGCGGTGGCATCACTCGAGTATTTCACGCAGCGTATCGAACCGATAGTGGTGTGACTGCAGCATTGTCACGCCACCGCCACACTCTCAGGAAAAAAGGGTATATCGTTACACCCTTTGTCTTATATAATACACCCCAAAACTTCATTTCGATGTACAGAGCCCTATAGTCAAACAGACGGCCCCAAAGATTACGAGGGGCTTGATAACGGTGCCGCATAACTTTTTAGATAGCTAAAGTACGTATCAAAGACCACAAAAGGAAAACACCGAGTTTTTACAGTAGGGCCAAGAAAACCCCGATTTTGTTTTTTGTAGTCAGTAAAACGTACATTAGCTATTTTAATAAGTTGTACCACACGGCTATCAAGCGCCTCGTAAAAGTTTCGGCCGTCTGTTAGACTATAGGGAGCTATACGTCGAATTGAAGTTTTGGGGTGTATTATATGGGACAAAGGGTATGGCGACACACCCTTTTACACCCTTTTTTCTTGGGAGTGCATGAAACCCGTACACCACGACGATTTTGCAACTTTCCTTTTCACAAGGGCGACCACTAAATGAACGAAGAGAAGGCGTCCGCGTAGGGGAAGCTTGCGCTAGTCTCGACTGCACGCGATCTTCCAAGCGAAGGCACAGAGCACAGAGAACACGACTCTACTCTTATCACATCTTCACACAAAAATTACCAAGAAAAAACTGTCGCGTCACCACGATTTTCCAACGCGATTTGTTTCCATGCCGAACACTAAACGAATAAAGAGATACGATCGGCACTGTTTTTGGCGCTTTCGTCCTTCTCGACCAACGAGGCTTTCCCGATCGTACAGGCGGGGGCACTTTGCACGTCGACGGCGACTAAGTAGGACGGCGAAACGATTTCTGAATTCATACATCGTCGCACAGGATCGTGGCGCAGAGAGATGCGACGATGTTTATCGTGCACTCCGTCGCACAGATCAATCGGCGTCCCTCGGCAGGAACGACGTTGACGACGTCAAAAGCAGCGCACGCCATGTTGAAAAAGATAGTTCATCAGCCCCTGACGTCAGTGACGTCAAAGAATGAGTGAAAGCGATTGGCTTGCGGAGTGAATTCAAGGTGGCCAACTGCGCTCTGGCTTTCTTCACCAAGCCTTCGGTGTTACGTTCTGGCTTAGGTAATTCGTACTAGTGAGCGTTATTCCCATAGAGTGGAGCTGCCCTTATGAAAATGAATACTGCGTTTATATTGGAATGTCATTGTGAGCTCACCTTACTTTCTCTTGATTTTCTGATAAACTTGCCTATGCCTTACTAATGTGTTTCAAAAGCATATTGGTCACCGTGTGCCAAATTTATTTTGTCGTCCCAATTTCTGTTCAGTTCCCGATGCGTGAATTTCCTGGTGAATTTGTGATGTATTCTACAGTATTCTCACATGGTTGCAGCCTACAGACTCGTAATTGCAAGAACTTTCTGAAGGTACAGCCCAAAATATATGCGATGGCTTGTCTAAGTATATATTTTCCAGACAACCATGCATTTCTAGCTTGCACGAATCTCAATAAATGCATCAGTTTCAACGTGCATTTTTGCCTTTTTTCCTGCAGCCTATTGGTAAAACCCTGAACACACAAATAGAGCTTTAAACTTCATGCAGACAGCATTGACATACATGCACATAAGCTAGCCAATACATTTTAGACTGTACGTGCAGTAAGCTCTAAGCTTCGATAAATGTACACCTACTTTAGCCGACTCTAACAGTGTATGTGAAACAAAATCAGATTGTGTTAATTATAACGCTGAAGTACCACTAAACAGCTGTGGAGTAACTGTATGCTACATTTAAGTTTGCATTCTAAAGTAAAGGTGCTTAGACAAGAATAGTGAAACACATGTAAAACTGCTTTATTTTATCCATAACCAACATGCTAAACTGACAGAGACGTATATATCATTAAAACTTGTAAAAGTTGCGGCTGGCCTTCACATAAAAACTGTATTCTCGAAATATGCTGCTGGCACGATTTAATGAAACATATGAATACACAAATAGACTATTATTACTATACGAACTACAATTACAGCTACAGGATGCTTTGGGCGTACGCCAAATTGACAAATTAAGGCTGCAGTTCCATGGCGGCTCTGACACAGTATCAAATCTCGCAAGTCCTTGAAAGACTACTACGGTGCATCTACGGTCTCTCATTATAGGTGTTACATATCACGTTAGGATAGTTTTTTTCTTAATTTCGACTAAAAATATATTTAATCTAAAAATATAACTGTGAGCACTTGCAAATATTGGAAGCAGGGATATTTTTAGCAAAACACGGTTTAATTGTACAAATGGACACCAACTGAGAGCGAGTCTTCGTGTGCTTCGGACATTGAAGATGAGACGCGAGAGAAGTTCTTCATCACACAAAGATACGACCCTGGTAAGAGTTTAAATCATTTCATTTATTGCCTAAAACAATAACCGTGCTGATTAAATGCCGGAAATTTAGCGGCGCCGCAGGCCTCCATGAATTCTACCTGCCTTTCTGCGGTGCCGCGGTTCTCCTGGGCGAAGTATTAATAATAATAATTGTTATTTTTATTGTGCGTCTTTTAAAAAAAAAAAAAACGTCTTAATTTCGCTGCGCGCTTTCGTTAGAATGATTCCGTTGCATCTACTCGCAGGATTTGAAATCAAGTTCAGTTTTTCGGGCTAAGTTCCCGCCCGCGCCTACAACTTTTCGAAAAAAGGTAATCGCATGTCTTTCTCTTATCGTTACTTCGGCATACGTTGTGAACGCCACGTGATCTATATTATTCTAGCTAGAGCAAAAGACCCCAAATATTATTGCTGCCATTTCCGTACTCATGAAGAGGCATGACAATATAATCTAATACGACTGTTTTGTTTTCCTCTCCATAAGAAGGACAAGCGTCTTGAGATACTTGCAGCGCAACTGGGACAAGGACAGACAGAGGAGAAAACACAGGACAAGCGCAGTCTGTCCTCTGTCCGTCCTTGTCCTAGTCGCGCTGCAAGTTATGATGAACTCTTTCCAACTCGCCCAATCTTCCATTTCGCTATGTCCATAGACACGTCGAAGATCACTGAGGCAGAAAGCATTCTAAGGATCATGTGGCACACTCTGCGATATGATGCTTTGAAAGAAGCATTTGAAAGTCCGATGAAGCAGGTCGACGCTCATCTGCCCGAGCGAATTCGGCTATCAATATCTACGTCCAAGTATGATGCGTATGTGGCATGTGTGTTTGTGTTAAACAATGTAATATTTTGCCGTTTTTTAAGTAAAAGGTTCTCTAGTCTGGCATTTCAAATTATCTTTTTTCAAACCAATCCATCCTTTGTACAAGATTGTATAAAAAATCACTGCATCCCAAAAACGATTATCAAAATTATGACTGTTTATTTGTGCACTCATATACACTTTATAAGTCTGAATAAAAAAATGCATCTAGTGTTGTTTGAGTGGTAAAAAAAAAAAACACAGTAGATATATTGTACTGGGTGTATCAAGGAGTGGACAGGCTCTTTAAATCGACCGCAAAATTTGGTGTCTTAACCTATCGCGCTACGACTTTGTGCAGCGTTGCCCACAGATGGTGCATTTCTTTTGTGAAATTTGCAACCACTTACCTGAGGAAAAAGTAAAGAAAGAAAAAGGCTGATCTCCTATGGAAATGCGGCGAAGCCAAAAGTCTTCAAACAATATGGCGCCGTTTCGCACGGGAGTCAAGGGATGGCGCAAGCGGTCGCAATGCCAACTGCGCCAACGATTGAGCATACACTTACGACGCCGAGAGACGGCGTCTTTAACAGACGATCGTTTCTACTCAGAAGCGGAGCTCGTTCCGCAGGCGGCGACAGTCGCAGAAACAAAAGCAGGCGAGGTAACAACAAGGAACTGCAAAGCAGACGGCATCGGCACCCCGAAAGAAGGTCAAAATATCCCGACAAGCAATTTTTCTAATCGATTATGTGTCCATTCAATAGGTTTTATCAGTAAGGATGATAAAATAATGCAATGGCAACTGATATCAGAAAAGCTCGCGCCGCTTTTGAGTCGAAAAGATCGTCTGCTAAAGACGCGCCGTATGCTCGTTCGCTGGCGCAGTTGGAATCGCGACCGCTTGCGCCATCTCTTGTCTCCCGTGCGAAACGGCGCCGTATTTTTTTGAAGACCTTTGGTTTCGCCGCGTTTCTATAGGAGCTAAGCCTTTTTCTTTCTTTACTTTTTCCTCAGGTGAAATCGCTCTTCGCAAAGTTTACAAAAAAAAATGCACCATCTGTGGGCAACGCTGCACAAAGTCGTAGCGCGATACTTTAAAAATAGGGGTGTGCGAATATTGAAATTTTCGAATACGAATCGAATACGAATAAGACAAAAAAGGGGTTCGAATATCGAATCGAATATCGAATATGTATTCAGTAATAAAAAATTGCAAAAAAGGTAACAGCAGTTTTTATTGCGTTTCTAAAATAAATCGACGCTTCTGGATTTTACTAAGCTGTAGCAGGCTAAAGATACTTCTAGTAATGCACTCATTACAAATTATCGTGTAGGAAAATTAACTGCTCAACGTGTTCAGAAAGTAAGCGCTCCCTACGCGCCGTGACAGCATTTCCGCCAGTAGAAATACCCTTTCACTCGGGAAACCTGCAAAATTTCCCTAAAGTTCGGAGTTCCACTTATGGACAGTGTTGCCCGGCTGCTACAAGAATATTTCGAATTTTGGGAAGCAAATAATTTATAAAGTTCTTTATTTTATATTTCATAAAATGGTTACCAATGCTTACACCATATAAAAGCGAAAATACACGCTTTTAACGCTTTCGTTAGTTATTAATGTGAACCCGTGATGCCAATACACCCAACAAATATTGAACTTTTCCTGTGCCAGGTGGAGTCAACTAGTTTTTTTTTTTTTTTTTACATTTTTGCACATGCGCCCAAAAGTCTAACTTCACTCGAACCTTTGTCGAACATCACGTTGAAAGTTCGACTTTGTCAAACTTGGTCGAACTTGAACCTTGGCAGGTTCGCGACAATTATAGTTTTGGCTGGGCGGGAGTGGCAGGAGTTGTCAACGGCGATCTAATGTTCAAATCGCAACTAGCTTTTTTTCTTTTTTTTAATTTTAAAACATTTATATTAGAGAACACTCTAGAGATTTATTTTATATTTATATTTCACTCTCGAGGTTTATTTTATTGTATCAATTTATAGAACGCGCAATTACATCACATATTGCTATAAAAGTGCCACACAATAAACGGCTTGGTGAAAAAGAAACCGAAACTGATCCTCTCTTGCTGCCATCGGACAGAAAGAAACGGAGCAGACCGATAACACTCGCATCATACGCCTTTCTCAGTGAATAAACATATTGATAGGGTAATGCGTGGCTGGCAGATTATTCGTTAAAGGCTCGAATATTCGCAGTTTGTGCGAATATTCGCCGTTTCTCTCGAATATTCGGCTTCGGCCGAATATTCGGGAACTTCCAAATATGAAATTTTCGAATCGAATACTTTTCGAATAAGGAAAATATTCGATTCGTATTCAAAATTTCGAATATTCGCACACCCCTATTTAAAAACCAATTTTGCGGTCGATTTAAAGAGTCTGGCCAATCCTTGATACACCCAGTAGATTCAGAAAACCTTCATGTATTTATTTGCAGTCATATCTTCGGTTACATCTATAGACATCCCACTGATTACTTCATGTCCATGTGACTATTCTAATGTGTTTGCTTTGTTTGGTTATATTTTGTAATTTTTTTTTGCATGCATACCAATGGCAGTTAGAAATGAACTGCGAGTTACAATTAGCTCACTGTTCACCTAATGCGTTTCACGCGTAAAAAAAGTATAGTTGAAAGCTATGTAGTTTCTTTTAAATAGAAACGTTGATGTATAAACTTACTTGAGTTTTTGTTATGTAACAACCGTGAAAGCTCATTACATCTTGCGTTTCTTCTTACTTTCTGTGTACTCATTAGGCACACATCAGGATCACATCAGAAACTCAATATCCATTTTCATGAGGGTGCCGTCGGAGGCCGCTGCCGTCACGACATTCATTGAATCTTCATAACCAACAACCAGGTGGTTTTTAATTATCGTTTAATTCAGTCCAAAATATCTGTTCTTGCGTTTTTCAACGAAGGATTAATGTTTTTGTGGTGATACTGCTACCTATGTCATGTTGAAGCAAGACAATGAGCTCCAGAATTTCGTTTCTGTACCCTTTTAAGGGTGAAACGGAGTATACAAATATTATTCGGTTTCTACCTGGGGCTGTCCCGAGCATTTTTTCCAAGAAATGAAAAGCAGAAGAGCTCGACGAACCGCACGGAAAGCGAAGCAAACTGATAGGTGAGCACGCTGTTAATGAAACAACAAATAACGCCACATACCTCCAAGCTAACGATTCAATATTAAATGCAAGGCACGTGCTTCGCCTTCCGTGTCTCCACCAGGTTCAGAAGACGACAAACCGGACGGGTCGAACACGTACGGTTCTAGCCCAAATCGCGTGTCCGTCCCCATATGTGAAAATACCTACTTGTCCTCGCTAACATTCACCGAGTCCCCTTGGAATTCTCTTCGCCTTCGAGTTCACAGAACATGGCGGAACGCACCGCGGGCTACACGGCGGTCGTCGTGCAGCTCTGCAGTCCTCCTCTACCACGAAACGCGAGATTGTAACACGCAAGTGCCACCACGTGGCGGCGCTTCTAATAACACCAGATTTTGACTCTGCTCAGGAGCCTGACGTCATGATTGCGACGGAGTTCCCATGACGCATCGTACGTCTCGATGGCTGATTTCGAAGCGCACGCTGGAATCAGACGCTTGAAACGAAAAATAGAGCCAGCCGCTCAAAATACCAGCGAGCAGTTGCCATTCCCGGATATCATAGGTCATATTTCATCCTTTTCGGAAATGTTTCCGTATATTTTGATTTCCTTTTTTTTTTGCACCCCTTGAAGTCACGCAAAAAATAATATTAGAGATAACTATACTGCTAGGACTCATTAAATGTTCCTATAATCCTGCTAAATATGTTTCGAAAATGTCGGGATGTTTTGTAACTAAATCTATTTATATGCGGGACCCTGGGATCCGCCCCATTCGAAAAGATCGTGGTGGCTGGCGGGCTGGTGACGTCACCAACCAAACGCGCGGCGTCCCCTTGTATGCACTTACAGGCTTGACTCTCTAGAGTCTCGAGCTTCAGCTTCCTCGTTTAACTTCTGCGTTTCGGCGCACACGGTCCGTGACGATTATGTCTACGGCATCACTCGCTTCGTCGAAGTCCTCGACTCTGATCGCAGCAGCGGTTAGAAGCTGTTCGTTTTGTCTACGACCCGCTGGTGACCAGCTCTAGCAACGGCGAGTCACGGACAAACTCGCTGACGCATGCAGGGTGGAAGGTCAAAGGGCCGGGAGCGAGGGCGAGAATAGCGTTGGGGTTGCCGATTTGCGTGAGCGGTTTTGATCGTACCGCGGCAAGGCGAGCTTGGGCGCACATGGGGGCGCATAGAATGAGAGAGCGTTCATGATCACGCGGTTGACGGGCACCATAGAATGACTAATTTGGCCAGTCGTGCCTGATCGCCAAACGAAAATGATCAGAATTTGTGAATTGGTTATTGCAATTACTAGAGCTCTAAAAATCCCGAAACGTCGTGTTTGTACTAAGCAAAGGTGGACTAAGAAGGAAAGGGGGGGGGGGGGGGGGGGGGGGGGGCGACCGCTTCCCCTTCCCTCCCCTAAGCTTTCGAAGGTCAACTTTGTTTTAATAAAATCATTGATATACACCAGCCAAAAGTTTAGTATTTGGTGACATAGCAAATATTGGGTCAGCAAAATAGATCTGGGCAACGTTTCGACCGTATACGTCATACCTCAGCAGACTCCCCCCCTCCCCCCCCCCCCCCCCCCCCGCCCCGCCAAGGCCTGACCCATAAGTCCACCCCCCACCCTGACCGTAAGTCCACCCCATTTCAAGAATAATCTATCCGTTTAATTTTCGTGTCCTAGCCCTTATGTTGCTTGGCTTTCTTGTTCGCACCGTTGAATTCATTGGCAAATTAAATTTTAGTAAGCCCGGGTTGTCGGTTTCTTGTTCTTTCGAAA
This sequence comes from Ixodes persulcatus, assembly GCA_013358835.2. Taxonomy (NCBI): domain Eukaryota; kingdom Metazoa; phylum Arthropoda; class Arachnida; order Ixodida; family Ixodidae; genus Ixodes; species Ixodes persulcatus. The sequence goes on along the minus strand of JABSTQ010001118.1, from coordinate 503 downwards.
TATAAAACCTGCATCGTTGTGAACATACCCGCAACAATCAATTTTGAACAGAGAGAGAAGCGCATAATCAAAACTCTGAGGAAGGCATGAAGGTATTCGACTTCAATAGACTACAAACACGCAGTCTTTCGTAGTGGCCAATGTGCAGTGCAAATGTGCATTGTCATTGACTCTTGCTGTCATCCGATATGGTCGGTTATTATTCGTTTGCGACGGGCTCTTGCTGTACAAGAGTGACCTCGTTTCAAAAATAAAAGGCTATACATGACATGGGCCATCGTCGACGCTACACTGTACCAATATTTTATTTAAATTTGAGAAGTGAAACAGAACACATGGTTGTATATCTTAATTACGGCTATCATTTCTAAAACTGTCCCATGCAATTTCGACTCACTGATGAGTGCAGTTTTACCAACAAGTTTCACAAACAAGGAACGGCTAAAGAGCGCCAATATTGAGTCAAGATTCCCTCCCCAATGTATCTTTAAAGAACACGAAAT
>JABSTQ010001117.1:0-23686 GCA_013358835.2 Ixodes persulcatus | reverse complement strand
GCAGAACCGGTTTTGTTGTTTAACCGAATTTGCCTGTCCGGGATTCCTCCAGTTTGACTTTGAACCGGATTCGAAAATTCACGGTTTGTGCAAACCGGAAGCCGCCTCTCTGGTTTGACTCCGATTTGATATTTGTCCGGATTTTACTTTCCGGACTGATTTCAAACCGTTATTTTGCTAGGGATTACCCAGGAAACGGTGTTAGCACATTATGACGAGAAGAAAGGCTTGGTGGTATCATGCGACGCGTCACCGTATGGCGTTGGAGCGGTTTTAGCGCAGCTAGACAAAGACGGAAACGAAGCTCCCATCATGTTTACCTCGAGAACCTTAGAAGAAGCGGAAAAGAACTATTCGCAATTGGATCGAGAAGGACTGGCGATTGTGTTTGCCATGCAACGTTTCCACCGATATCTTGCCGGACGTCACGTGACAGTAACCACCGACCATCAGCCTTTGCTTGGGATTATGGATCCGAAAGCTCCAGTGCCGGCAGTGCTCTCACCGCGCATGACCCGATGGTGTGTGAAATTAGCTGCATACGACTACGAACTCGTCTACAGAGCAGGAAGACACAACCAAAACGCATACGCGTTGAGTAGACTACCATTAAGAGAAAGTGAAGATGACCCGCGACCACCAGGGGACGTTCTTATGTTGGAAGCATTGACTAAGCCTCCCATGACAGCTAAAGGCCTTGCAGACCAGACTGCTGTGGACCACACGCTTTCTGAAGTTCTACAAGCAGTCAAGAGTGGAGAGGTCAAGAAGCTAGCTGGCGAGCGTTTCACAGCCTACAAAATGAAGTCCACGGAACTATCGATACACCGAGGTTGCCTGATCTGGGGATCGCGCATCGTAATTCCCACTTCTATGAGACCAGAGGCGTTAGCCCTGGTACATGCAGGGCACAGGGGAGTTGTCGCCATGAAGGCTTGCGCCCGAAGTTACCTCTGGTGGCCGGGGATCGACAAGGAGATTGAGGCCTGTGTGGCCCAGTGCGACACGTGTCAGCGACACCAGAAGGCGATACCCAAAGGAAGCAGCCCAACATGGGAAAGACCGTCGACTCCATGGGACACCCTTCATGTAGACTTTGCGGGACCGGTGGACGGAAAAGTGTTCTTGGTCATTGTAGATGCGTTCACTAAATGGCTTGAAGTACGCGCTATTTCGAGTATGACCTCAGCATCCGTTATCTGCGAGTTACGCAACGTTTTTGCGACGTTTGGTGTACCACGAAAAGTGGTATCGGATAATGGGTCGGCTTTTGTTTCCAATGAGATAAAGACATTTTACCGCTTAAATGGAATTTTGGCGGTCACAAGTGCGCCGTACCTTCCCGCAACAAACGGTCAAGCGGAATGGATGGTGCAGCAGCTGAAGCAGGCGCTTGCTAAAAGAGAAAGGGAGGAAGTTAAGTGTTTTCTACCACGGTTCCTCTACAAGCAACATACCACAGTACACACGGCGACAGGCAAGACACCAGCGTGGATGATGTTTGGACGAGAGTTGCCATCTCCACTTGAGAGACTGATACGCGTACCCAAGGACGAGGTACAAGCGACAACCGAAAATCCACGTCAGTTTATGGTAGGACAATCCGTATGGGTTCTGAATTTCCCAAGTGGACGAACTTGGATTTCGGGGGTCATCACAGAGCGCCTAGGTTCGTGGTCATGGATAATCCAGACAGAAGACGGACAAGTTTGACGGCACATGGACCCCATACGACCAAGGCTATTAGCTGCACGTCGGTCGAGTGATACACCCTCAGCAGCCTGGGGCTTGGACGTTCATGCCGAAGAGGTACCAGCTGACGCGATAAGTGCAGAAGGTCACGAAGTGTCTGAACCTGTGGCTATGCCCATCCGGGCAGGAACGCGGGAGCGAAGACCGCCCACAAGATACGGGATCACTGCCAAGTGAGGGGAAGATGTGATGTATCTGCTTATGCTATAGCAGATGGCGGGACATGTTGGGAAGCGCGCGGTCCCCGCGTGCTGAGAGCGCGCGGTTTGAAAGAGCACGGGTCTCGGTCAGTCGGGAGCCATGAATAAAACGAACGAGTCGAGTGACTAACGGCTGCAACTGGGTCTTGCTCGCAAGGGATAAAGCAGTGTCACTTCGCACTGGAAGACTTGCACTTAAGTATAATTTACTTTACTTTCGGGCTTGTTTGTGAATCTACCTTTCATTAAAATTATGTTTTTATTATTTCCGGCAGCAGCTTGATTTCTTTTGTTAGGTTTTAGAGTTTGACAGTGAGAACTAAAATATATACCATTTCTACTCGTTGAAACTTCACAACATCGTGACTGTTTGCGGAATGTGAGCAACATTAAATTTTGTTTCACGGTTACAAACGTTTTTGATATGTTTCGAACTTCCCAAGGTTCGAGTTGGAGTAGTGACCAGCATCGCTATGTCCGAATTCGCACAGTTCGAAGCTCAAGGGGCCTTCGCGCGTTTGTTTATTTATTTATTGAAAGTAACCTCAGGGCCCGAAGGCATTATGAAGGGGGAGAGCACATACATTAAACAAATATAGTAAAATAGTAACAAGTAAAAAAAATACACAACAAAAAAACAAAAACAACAGGTCAGGGGGCACTGCTAAAATAGTTAGTGATGGAATTTCTAAACAGCTTAGTATCAGTTATAGTAGCGATGAACCCGGGAAGTTGGTTCGATTCCTCGGATGTGCGGGGTAAAAAATGAAAGCCGTTTACAACTCCCTGTAACGCCAAATTGGAGCGCAGCTCTTGAGGAGGAGGAGGAGGGAAGGGTACTCAGGGGAGGGTATACCCCTCCTCATCCTCCTCCTTCTCCTCCTCCCCTCATCCTTCAATCTCCTCCGGGGGGAGGGTGTCACGTGACCTCGGGGGGGGGGGGGGGGCTCGCGCGGTGCATGTCCCAACATGCACCGCGCGGTTACGCCGACGGCGACGGCGACGCCGACGCCGCTCAAGCCGGAAACGGGCGCCTAAGAGCTGCGCTCTAAAAAGAAGATTGAAATGTTGTTAAATGAACTTGGAACTTCAACGTTATGCTGATGGCCAAGACGGGATGAAATGTAAAAGGGGGAAGTAATCATCTGATTGCGTAGGAGAGGAATATGAAAATACATTTTATGCAATAGACATAGGCGCGAAATTTTACGTCGTAGGGAGAGAAGTGCTAAACATAAACTATTTTTCATCGATATGACACTAGCAGTACGATGGTGGTTGAAAAGAATGAAGCGATCTGACCTATTCTGAATGGATTTCGATGCAGGGATTAAAGTATCGTGACCGGGATCCCAAATGGAGGCTGGATATATTCTAATTTAGGCCTGATTAATGTTTCGTAGAGGATAAATTTTTAGTGTAAGAGGTGCCAATAAAACGTTGCGTTTTAAGTAGCCCAACATGCAGCTAGAACGGGTAGTAACATGCTGAATGTGGGGTGTCCATGAAAGGAATTATTTGTTAAGTAAACACCAAGGTACTTGTACTTTGCCACTTGCTCCAGAAGGTTGCCATGTAGGTGGTAACAGGAACTGTTGTTAGGTTTACGGGACACTCTCATCTGTTTACATTTACTAGTATTTAGTTTCATTAGTCACAGTTCACACCAACGAGAGACAAAGTTAATATCAGATTGAAGTGTAGACAGGTCAGTATCATGACAGATTTCACGGTAAATTACACAGTCATCGGAGAAGAGACAAACGGATGAAGACACATTAAAGGGAAGATCGTTAATATAAATTAAAAAAAGTAGTGGGCCTAGAACAGACCCTTGAGGAACTCCAGAATTTACAGACACAGGTGGAGAGTTTTCGTTGTTAATTGTTACAAATTGTGAACGGTTATTCAGAAAACACCGAATCCATGAGAGAACTAAGTTTCAAAACCGCTAAGGCAAGGACAGACAAAGTGGACAGGCCAGGCTCTAACTCGCAACTGACGGTTTTAGCGCCTGTCCAGTCCACTTCTTCGTCTGTCCTTTTCTTAGCGCTTTTGTAATTTAGTATGTATAACCAACTAGCCCGCTAGAATATTTTGATCAATGAGAGAACGTTAGGGTCAATGTTAGGTACGTTTTGCAAGTCTTAGCAGTAATTGCTCGTGACACACCTTATCGAATGCCTTGGCAAAGTCTAAAAAACTGCAGTTCACCTGGGAGCCTCGGTCAAGACTAGCAGGAATGTCGTGAATGAAGGATAGGAGTTGGGTTTCGCTAGACAAACATTTACAAAATCCGTGCTGTGCTTTAGTGAAAAAATTATTCAACTCTAGGAAATGTACGAGTTGGGAAAAGGATATGTTGCAGAAGTTTACATTGCATGCTTGTTGATGGAATGGGGCGATAGTTGTTAAGGGAATGTTCATCGTCACCTTTCGGAATTGGAACCACCTTCTCCACTCGCCATTCACAAGGTAAAATACCATCTTGCAGCGACTGCTCAAACAATATGAAAAGGATAAGAGACGATTATAATTTAGTGCCTTTCAAAAACTTGGAAATAATACCGTCCACTCCTGATGAGGATGGTAACTTCAGTTCATCTATAATTTTTGCCATACCAACGGGATCAACAGAGATATCATCCATTGGCAGATAACAGGCACAGTTCATCGAAGGGCAACTTATGTTGCTAATATTGGAAAAGATTCAATAAATATACTTTTTAATACATTAGTACATTCGTCACTGGGCATGCTATCACCCCTTGAAGTTTTAAGAGAAATTGAAAAACGGACCTTTTTGTTAACAGTATTCCACAATTTATCGGCGTTATTTACCAACATGTCTGAAAAACTGTGTGAAAAAAGTGAGATTTAGCGTCTTCAATCCCTCTTTTGTAAACTTCTACAGAACTGTGATACGCGGCCCAGCAACGCTCGCACGGGGAAAACTTGGCCGCACGGTACAAGCGCTTTTTTTTTTTATTTGCCAGTCTCTTCAGGGCTTTCGTGAACCAAGGGGACTGATTATTTTACGTACGTATTTGTCGGTAAGGAAGATTATCTTATGTTTATACAAAGCCCAGTTTCATCAACAGAGCGCCCCGAAAAGCTTGTCAAATACTGGTCAAAGAAAACTGCAAGATCATTGTCGATCTGATCAAAATTCGCTCTATTGTAACCGCGTATTTGCATTCATTGGACAGTCGGCCTAGATACTGACGTTTTGAAAAGATGTGGCATAGGGTTATCACTCATCCCTGGAAGATAAGCTACGGCATTTGCATGCTCAGGGTGAGTAATCAATTTGAGATCTAAAACACTTGCTGTCGTCAGAGACTCTGGTGGGATGAAGAACTAGTTGCGAAAGGCTAAAATCCAGACATAAGTTAATCAACAAATTACACTCTGTAGAATTTGCATTCATACAATGAACGTCATCTGACCATAATATAGTGGGAAATTGAAGTCACCCAGAAAGAAGGTGGGTGCGCTGGGATACCGCATCACTATGGTGTTAATGGCTTTATGCAAGTCTAAACAAATGATGACGAAGATGAGAGTGGGCGATAACATGCTCCCATGATCCACCTCTTATGGTTCAAAACAAGGCCGACACACGTTAGTTCTATATCGCATGCCTAGTTTAATGAGAAATATTTAATATGGTCAGCAAGTGCAATTAGGACGCCACCGCCTCACCTGCCCTGTCTATCGTTTCGATACAAATTGATCTTTTTTTAACCATCAAACAGTTCACTGTTCTGTACCTTCCGAGGCAGTCATAATTCAGTTAGAACAACAACATCAGCATTGGTAGTATCAATAATGAAAAACAATTCATCACGGTTTTTTTATTACATTTCTATGTTAGTGAACAAAACAGAAACGTCGGAAAACATCGACAGCCTAGCTCTACCCCTCGACAAATCCTACGTTGGCGAGCGCGCCTCACCGGAATCTAGAGTAGATGGCTGTGCCTGAGGAATGGTTGGCTGTGCGGGAGAGACAATAGGCAGACTAGAAGGACCTAGCTTGTAGACTTCACCAGTTGCCGAGTTGAAGCGTAACACCGGTTGTTAATATACAGCTTGTTGTACCTAAGCTTAAAGGGGCCCTGCAATCATATTTAGGCGTCTACCTTTTTTGCGGTTTCCACGTCTCGTGGGGTTCGGGCAAGCCAGCGGGCACCTAAATATCAGTACGAAATATTTTAACCGGACGACGCGGAAACCTCCTCCACCTACGGGGGCGACCCGCGGAGCTAAAGCGCGCGATATGTGCCGTCTTTGGTCCTGGGCTTACTACTGGTCAGAGCCGCTAAAAGCTTCTTTTTAGTCGAAATATAAAATATGAGTGACGCGAACCGTTTTAATTATTTATAAAAGTAGTTTTTGTTCAGTATTTTAGATCAGAAAAGAAAGAAATGCAGTTTAGAAAGTACAAAAACAAGAAATGACCCGTCGACATACCCGCCACCAGACGGTGGAAAAGGCGGCGCGTACTAGAAAGGTGTAGTGGGATCTGGCACCGACGAGCGGCGAGAGTAGAAAGGTCCCAAATGTACGTGGCGGCGCTGCGGTCGGGACTGGAGGATCCGACCGGTTCCGAGCGTTCCGAAGGCCCTCGGCGAGCAGCTTTGGCTTACGGTTTGGACTTTTGGCGGTACGGCAGCGCGAAGTGGCTCCAGTTCTGAACTGATCTTTACCCCGTGTTTGCTATCGTTTGTGGCCAATGAAGTGTCATGCCGAAGTAGCTTTTAATTGCGCAGCGAATGCAATGCTAGCCGCCCCGGCTGCCCGCTTCATACAGCCTATCCAGAACATGCTTTAGTGGCGCCCTCTCGAGCCGTCTACACGGACTGCGGCAGCCGTGAGCGCTCGGTGAGCTCCTTACCCCTCCTCTCGTTCACGGCCACTCAAGCGACCAAGGACGTCATCAAGGAGGTTATTTTTTGCTTGTATTTGTAATTTTAATTTGCCTATATCTTTTGAAATAAAGCGAAATTCGAGAGAGAAAAAAACGTTTCGTTAAGTTACGACGTTTAGTGCGCCCAGGTTCTGTGCAAATTAAGAACCAGTAAAAAAGTCCTTGCAGGGCCCCTTTAAATCTTTCTCCGTTAGCTTTATCAAATTCTAGCAGTCTATTTCTCGCATTACGTGTAGCCAGCGAAAAGTCTTCGCTGACCATAATACGGTCCGTTTTCAATGCTGCTCTTGCTATCAGTATTTAGTCCCGCAGTTTGAATGACAAAAGTTTTATAATTATAGGTCTGCATTTTTCGTGTGAAAATCTTCCAAGACGATGAGCCCGCACAATAGAGTCGCCCGTGACTGGCATGCCAAGGGACGTTCGCAAAACGCTCAGCATTTTTTCTTCTGTCTGGACCCAAGTTTCTGATATGATGTCAGTAACCCCCAAATATATCAAATTCTCTTGACGGGACTGATCTTCCGCCTCGTCAAGACGTGCTCGCAATGTTTTCGCCCTGTGCACAAACGGCAACGTTTCTTGCCTCGATTGCTGCTGTTTGAAGTTGTACTACAACAGAGGCGCTGGATTCGACTGCAACGAGCCTCGAGTTGATGTCCGAGATGTTGGCCCTCATTGTTTCTTGGTTCTGCTTAATCTTGTTTATAGACGTTAGGATTCCTGATTGTGACGACTGAAGCTGTAGTGATCGCGCGTTAACGTCAACGAGCATTTGATGCTATTCATTAAACTGTTTCAACTGCTCGGCGTTGATCGGACCAGGGTTGGTTTTCACATCGCCAGAGGTGAGAAGCAGAAGGTTGAAGACATCAACATATTCACACATGGTTTCAGATAGCACTTGTGAGCACGGGAACACTAATAAAAATACATTGCTAGTTCTTTTAGAGTATGGGGGATGAACCAACCTGTACGATCAAGAAGAAGGCTGCATAAGTCGACTGCATGTCACAGGTGCCCCCGTGGTCACTCAAAGAGGCGAGGTGCCGGCTGCCGTTTATATTGGCTCTGGATCGTAGTGGCGATGTCGATGTGGCTGTCGACGTTGTTGATACGGCGAAACTCTCGCCGAAGATCATGTGGCGACGGGGCCACAGATACGCAGCACTTTATTGTAGCAGAAATCCACTGTCACGGTGATTCATGTGGTTTGGTACGCGGTCTCGAAGAATGAAATCCCTTGTATCCTGGACCGTCATTGGCCCGAAAGCCAGCAACGGAAAGCAGACCATGACCTGAACGAACAAGAAGAGGGCTGCATAAGTTGATTGCATGTCACAGGTGTCCCCTGCTGACTCCTGGTGCCGTCTCAGAAGCGTTCGTGGATTCAGAAGGCTGTGATCGCCGGAATCGCGACGGACGAGCTGGTAGGACATGTTAGTGAATGAAAAAGAGAACATCCATTGACAACATATCTGGTTGCGCCGTGAAACAGAGGTTTATTCGTCGATGCCACATGGTCTTTGCAGAGTTGAAAAAAAGAAACCAAAACATCTTCATTCCGCCGTGCGTGGTTCGTCACTCGCTCTCCGAGAGCGAGTGTTGATAAAAGTTTCCCCTACGTCGTGGCCGTCACTTTATGAGTTCTTGTGAAACGCACGCACGGTTTTGCAGCAAAAGCTACGAATTAAAACACTGTCACTTTGTTTGCACTTACACTTTTATTTACCAAGATATAAAACCCTCGCCTGCGCGTTCTGCGTGCGAATGCGAGCAGGAGAATGCGGCGCACTTCAAAGCGAGCCAGAGCGTTTCGGTTAAAGTCAAGGTTTGATTGTTAACGCTTACGTGAATTACCGAGTGACTCAAAGCGTGTATGGGCTTGTGTGCGCCACAAGAGATAAAACGAAAGGCTTCTACTGACCCTGCTTCTGCTCGACGGGTAAGGGTATCCGTGTAAGCCTATTCCACACACAGAAAGGAGACCACAGAAAGGCGACGAAACCGTCGCGCGTCTATCGCACAACTCCAGAAGGCTCCAGAGTTTCGTAATAAGCGAAAAACAGTACACAAAGTCGGATATGCTAATCGAAAACAACAGACGAGACCGGTTCATCCCCAGTGAGCCCGCCAAAGCCTTCCTTCCAGCGCCCTTGCAACCCACGCACTGATACGCGCTTGAGGAGCAAGCTGACCTCACTTTTAAACATGCGCTTGATTGGCTCTGACAGTCCGTAGCTTTGGCTCGCGGTCCAACGTAATTTGAAACAGAGTATAGGCGCGGATGCTTCCGAAACGGTGCCACGCGGCAGGTTATTGCGAATCGCAGCGCGGCTGCCGGAAACGAAAGAATCGGCTACCTTGCGGATTTGGAAGGATGCGCATGCGCCAAGCGCCAGACTTGAGAGCTGAGTGCGCAGCAATGCACATCGGTCACCGCTCTCGTAGCAGGATAATTTTGTTTCCGATTGTACAACGGTATGCACAAAGACATAATGGGTACTCCCATTATCGCACTCAGTGGACCGACTCCAATTATCGCATTGAATGCGTTCATCTAAACAGCATACAGCGTTAGGGCTTTGCATCGCATTCAAGTCTCTAGACCAGGGGCCCTCTGCTACATTACGGGACCAGGCTGGACCAATGTACCGTGACAACGCCGTCTGCAGCGATTTGTCAGAGGCGCGGCAGTGACCAATCGCAAGAGACAACGTTGTCCCGGTCCCTTGATTCCGCTTTGTCCCGCAGTGTCGCATAGGGCTCCAGGGGTTTCAAACACGTGGCTTTCTGGGATGCAGCCCACAAGCACCCTGCTGCTGCGAGCCCCCGTTCCCATGCCCATGCCTCATTTCCGCTCAAAAAAAGCTCTGGTCTGTTTACGCATTTTGCACTACTCCCTTTTTTTAGAGCACAGCTCTTAGGGGCCCGTTTCCGGCTTGAGCGGCGTGGGCGTCGCCGGCGTAACCGTAAGGTCACGTGACACCCCAGGTCACGTGACCCCCAGGTCACGTGAACCCGCAGGTCACGTGACTCCCCCAGGTCACGTGACCCCCCCCCCCCCCGAGGTCACGGGAGCCCCGTGAGGGGAGGAGGACAAAAGAGGGCTATACCCTCCCCTCAGTACCCTTCCCTCCTCCTCCTCAAGAGCTGCGCTTCAATTCGGCGTTAAAGGGAGTTGTAAACGGCTTTCACTTTTTTTTTGCCAAGTATTGCTTTTTCTAGATACTTACTTCTCAGACTTTCTTATGTAAATCTAACGGAATGGCAATACCACTACTGTGTATACAAGTACGAACTCTTTGCTCAAGAGGCACCTCCGCTGTGTGAACTCTCGCACTGCAGGAGCCCAGGCATCTAGCTGTCAAACAATACCTTTAAAATACACACATTTTCTTGTAATGCTGATATAAAAATTGTCCAAAAGAAAAAAGGGCCCCATGAAGATATCTTTTTTCTATGTGCTTGTTTAGCCTATTCAATTGTGACAGGGCAACGATGGTGTGCTTGCTCTCGTTGTATTAAAAAAAAAAAACTTCCAGTACTGTTGTATGGTGGTGTTTTAAAATTTATAACTTATAGGCGTTGGCCCAGAATAGTCGTATGTGCAAACAAGAACCAAAGAAGGAAAAACGATTAGCTTACAAAAACAGAAAGTTTAAAGTTCATTCTATAAAACATTTCTACGGTGTCGCTGGGTGAGTCAGCTGCATTGAAATATGAAACACCAGTGCTGTTTATTTGTTTGTTTTTTTGCCCCAAAATAGAAAAATGTTCCCCCCGCCTTCGTTGGCCCTCTTCCTTTGGGGGTGGGCTATCTGGCCCAACACTCGAATAAATTTGAGACCCCTGCTCTAGACAGAGTTGGATCAAGGCTTTGACTGCGCTTTTATACAGAGAGTTGTGGGAAGGCGCTCATCGCGGGAGCGGGTCAATTGCTGACAATTAGGCGTCTGTTAATCATTTTGGCGGGGAGCAATACCAGACGCGGTCCTGGGTGTTGCCTGCAATTTTCTCCTGAGAATCAACACGAGCTTTTATTTCCATAAGTGAGCTAAATATAGGTGCACTGCTCGGTGTGCGCGGCGCCCGTGTAAGCACCGCAATTCACGACTTCAATGTCGGAGGGAGCTTTTAATGCCTCCAGAGCAAGCACGAGCGGCGTTTTGAGCTCTTAGCACTTGTACCCCAGAGCGAGCAGCACCTACCTCCATGCTTGCGCCGGAGACTCTCAGCCTCAAGGTCCGGCCGTGGTTGGTGCGGTCTCGAGCGGCGAGGTGCGGCGGTGTCCCGTGAGCGGTTGGAAACGATATTGCTTGCCGAGGAGTGCGCACCTACGTTGTCTCTGTTCCAAAGTGAGGCTGAAAACCGGTTTTGAAGCCTCGTGAGACTGCTTACTACCTGCGCAGCGGTACTGCCGGTCGTAAGCAGCCGAAAGATAATGAACAAAAAAATTGCTTTTAGCCTCTCTGGACACAATCAGACGCAAGTTTGTGAAACAATCATTAGAAACGTTTTTTTCAGTTAATCTCTACCCTAGAGCAAGATCCATTTTGAGCAGACAAAGCAGGATCAATCGAACTTGAGTGTTCAGACCAACATCCTTATACGCGTTTTTAATGGAATATTCACACGACGAAGATTCTCCCGAGCAGAGGATTAAACGCCATTGAGCTTTGAAGTCATGTGCTCGGCGTTATGGATGTTAGCTAATCCCCCGATCTCGCAGGGAGCAGAGGATGATTTGTGACCGGCCTACAGACTATCCCTTGTCCCGTTGGAGCGACCGGGCCCCCTCCTTTGTCCCCCTTCTTTTGGCGAGGAATTGCAGTTAATACAATTAAGGTGTGGGGTGCCTTTTTTAAGTTGTATTCCTTTGGTTTGATGAGCCCAGGACGGTCGCCAGCAGGTTCGAGAAAGAAAAGACTCCGACTCTGTTGTGGGAATGGTCGCTCGGATTTTCTGCCCTGCCTCCTCCTCGTTCTTTTCCTTCTCGCAGCTCTATGACATACTCCGTTTTCTCCATTTTTAAAGATTTCTCGTGCGAATGCATCATTATGCACATTCCCGAGGCGATCGAAATGTTTTTAACTACACCAGCAGTTCCTTTGAAACTCACTAAACATAAAGACACTGTATTAGCATGACTCATCCCTATTTCTTAAAGGGGCACTAAGCCACTTTCCATGATAGTCTCTTCACGGTCATAAATTTGGGCGTGTCTGCGATAGTTCCAGAGGAATCGATTTTGAATGCTGATTTCAATACGAAATTTGGCCACGCATGATTCAAATATTTGTTTTGTTTAGAATGCTGAAGCCCATAGATCGAGTTATTACCATATTTATGCTATCAGATAAAGGGGTTAAGTGACACTTTAATTTTTTAACACAATTGCTGACCAACAGATTAAAGCAGGATCCTCTGTTTCGTGCAATTCTCTCTGTAATCTTTCAGTCAACTTGACCGTCGGCCTATATCTCCAATCTGATATAAATGTCGGGTATGCTTCCCCATCACATGAGCTGATAGTTGAAGTTATAGATGTTAAAACGATGTCCTTTCTATCAAGGTAGTTCACTTTCTGTGGCGGAGCGAAGGATTGGAAGGCAAGTGCGTTTTTGTGACCCTTGTAAGTTGCTCTTCTCACTTCCGTTTGTAGAGCGGGGTTTAACATGGTGACGGCTGCTTAATGTATCTTTTTGGTGGTAGCCTTTGTCCGAGCCACAGTTTTGAAGGGCATAAAAGCATTGTTTTGTTGACTGATGCTCAACTTTTTGTTGTGAGTCATGCAGTTTGTCACGGTCATGCTCATTTTGTTTATCAATGCATTCAAAATATTCAGAGTTTAATGTTTATTGGCCGATAATGGGAAGTTGTTTTTGTTGCAAGGTCTTTTCCTCTGATCTCGAGTTTGTTATCTATTATTGAGGCAACACTGGCAAATATGTGCACCATGACGTCATGATTGTACAGTTATTTCCTTTTCCATGATTTTCGCTGCTGTTGAATAGTAATTTGTTTTCAGGTTTCCCTGCCTCTTCACTATTCTAGCTGTCGTTGTAAATATTTGGTATAGCTCCTTTAATATAGTTTGTAAGTTGTTGCGTGCAGTTTACAACACGCTCTAAGTTGAAAATATAGATCGTTGCTGTTGGGATGGAGGCTTGGGGGTGTTGGTGATTCATAATATACTGATTTCACGGGTGTTGCTTTTTTCTGTAAGGCGTAACATTTTACTCTTTTTTTTGTTTTCAAACAAGTAGAATATAAATATACCAGAGGTGTAAGTCAACGTCCTCTGGATGTCTCTCTTGTGTGTCCCGCTGCTGTGTCCTTGTCTTTTTGTGACTTAGCTTCCTACGATGCCGTTCGCTGGATAGTTTTCGGAGTTCCACGCACTCTCAGTGCAAAACCAATGCGCATGCTTCAGATGACATTAATTGTTGCTGGCTGGTGCTATATTTTCTTCGGAAAAAACAAACGTTAATGGATGACCCTGGGTCGTAACTGTTCGTGCGCCGTCCACCCGCTGTTCCTCCTGGTTTACACACAAGCTTCTCGCCACGCGATATGCCTTCTGCGTCCAGTATACAATTCCCGTTTGGGGATAAGTTTGGGGTCGTGTTCCCCAAACTAATTTGGGAACATGACTTCTGCATAACTTACACCTGACCCAGAACATCCGAGTGCAAGTAGTCGCAGGGAGTGTAAATCTTAGAAAGCCGCTGGCACTGTGCTGCTTGACGTGGGACGCATAGGTTTTAACCTAATCCAGTTTCAGGCATCATCATGTCTTTTACATTTTTTTTTTTGCGCAGAAACAAGATATAAGAAGAGCTGTGCAGCCACATCAGACACAGTACCGGCACTTCACCAACACTAAATTTTTGTTTTGAATTCACGGTAGTTGAACTCGCTTTTCGACCTTTAATTCCAAGAGTTCGCATTTATGTTAATTATAAGTATTGCATATATATAAAGCAAGGCATTAAATTAGGAGCAACTTGCTTCTCTTTTGAAGAATACTTACGCAACTGAGCTCGCCGAACTTTCCATGATACGAACGTGACGTCAAAAGAAGACCAATTAGTGAAAAAATAACTACGTACCCCAACTCGTTACTCGCTCAATATGTAACCAAGTACATTATCGTTACTGAGATTCCAAAAGAACGCGTTACTTCAGGTCTAAATGCAACACGTTACTTTATCGTTTCTTTGAATGAGTTGTGCCTGAAGCAGTAAACTCTTTCGGATGTTTTCTGTCTTTAACGCATTAAAAAATATTTCATTCTCGCACCGTCCGATATTCTGACTTAAAGGATCACCTGGGCATTAGTGTTGCTGCGGTTGTGAGCCTCTGTAATGCGCGTGCATAGAGACATAAACGTGTATAAATTACATGCATTCGCTTCAACGCATTCATCAGTTGATGACTCAGTGATCTTTGTGTGGTTCAGCTAAGAATGATTTTTTGATCGAACGTTATTCGTTGGGCCTAGAATTCGCTGGTTCAACTGAGGTGATGGAGAAGTTAAGGTGAGCATCACTGAAACTCAAAAGGAATGCCCGCCTTTCGCGCTTTTTATCAGGAGTTTCTTTTTATTTTTTGTGCCGAGCAGATCATCTGCACATGTTGGTGATAACTAGGGCTCCGTGTTTTCGGATTTTATTTTTTAGCAAAATTTCGGTGTTTATCGGAGTTTATTTTTCGTAAATCCCCAATTCTCCGAAATTCGGAGATTAATTATGCAGTGTTTCCTATTAAAAATAATAAATAGTAACCAGATGCAAACGTATGCCAGATAAAAAATAAAACGTGCTTGTATCAATTAGGATTTCTTCAGTTGAATTTGGCGTTGGTGTCATTGGCAATACTAATTTGTCCCACGACAAAAGTCGCACACAAGTGTGGCTTCGATAAACGTCGATACCTCAAAATCAATAAACTGCCGGAGGTAGCCGCAAGGAAGCTCGTAATCCTCCCATCAATCTATCCCGCGGCCGCGCGAGGTGGTTAAGGATATAATAGAGAAGTTTCAACTGCCCCTCTTCCCTACTTTACACAATCTCTATGGTGCATAGCTTTCACTGTTACCCCCAGAAACATACCCTCGCCTTTCTCTAAATCCCAAATCCCATGGCCCAAACTGGAAACCAAAGGAGTGGCTTTTGTCGTGACACGAATGGTACGATGACCTGTTTCCCTGAACCAACCTTGACGAGACAAGCCGTAAGACCCCGTTTTGACAACGATCCGAGGCTTGAAAGATAATTATGGTGTCATTTTCCGAGGACCATTGATCCTGCACTGCTCGAATGGCAAAAAAAAAATAAAAAATTGCTGCTTGGGGGGGGGGGGGGGGGTGGCATGGGCACATTACGATTCGGAGTTTATCGGATAAATCCCAATTGAGAATAATTTTACCGGCGGGTGTTTTTCGGAGTTTTTCGGATTTATCCGAAAACACGGAGCCCTAGTGATAACTAATTGGGTAACTTGTACAGGTTCGCCCCAAGAAGGAACTAAATATCGTCACTCGTAACTCCATCAAAAATTACTAAAAACACGTTACTCGTTCCTTTTCTTAAAGATCGACTGAGGCGTTGCTTGGTTACCGACGAAAGTAACGACACATCAGTATCGCCTTACCTGTGAAGTTTTACGTGCAAGTGTCCTTTCTCCACGTGCAAACGACGCGTTTATTTTTAGTTCCGAGTTTATTTTCGAGCAGTGTTTTGTGTTGTCTAAAAAATCATTTTAAGGGGACAAAGAGGAAAATGGAGCGTTGCAGGTATTCGTAAGAGATATGAGAAATAAACCAAACATTTTTTTTATCACTAGAGGTATAGTTCTTCGAAGTTCTAAGGTTATTTGTTTCCGAAATAAACAACTAGTTCAAGATGTCGCCGACTACACAGTTGTCCGTAGTCTTCTTATTGTCCTCAGCTAGGTAGCGCAATATTAAAGATTCTCCGCAACAATTTTGTCTTTCAGAAAACAATTAAATTTTTATTTTCTGCCGCACAAGTAATTTAATTTTAAACAAAGCCCAACTGCTGAGATTTTACCCTCAAAACACAGCGTTTTCGCCGGTAACAGCGGAAACTCAAAAGTAACATCATGCAAAAAGAGCCAAGACAGCTCTTGATTGCTGTCTGAGTGAAATAACTTCGTTCTAAGAAAGGCCAGATTTACGTGAATTCTTCCACGATGTACTTTGTACACACCAGGCAATCACAACCATCTTAATTGAAACCGGGTTTGCTCACGCCCGCGACTCTGACGTTACTTTACCTGATGTGACGTCACGACACGACGGCCATGCATCTTGTGAAATTCGGCGTGCAGTTTCGTATTGATGCTCATAATTGATTTCAAGAATAATTGGGAGTATTTTAATAAAATAAATATCACATCTGACTAAATTTAAGCCGCCTCTACGCGACCTGCGCAAAGTGTTAGTAATTACCGGATATTATCGGAGAATTCCTTTAAGAATAAAAAGGGGGGAAAATACAGACGACGGCCGATGCCATACTAGTAACACTTGCGGTAGTGATTACAATTTCACACTTCTTTTGATGCAGCTGACTATGCTGACATGGAGCAAAGTGCGCAGAATACGGATCGACTTGAGGCTTTCAGTGGCTCGCTCTACATGAATACTAACACGCAACAACTTTCATGATTGTGTCATTTTTTCTTCAAATAAATTTGATAGCCGTTTCTTGAGCGTGGGCATAATAGTTTTCGCACCTTTTGAAGCCAGCCATTTCTCGCATCGAACGCTTCTATCGACGAGGAATACATCATCTTGCTTGACCAGATTCAAAATACCACATTTCTTTGTTAATTACTTGTCGGATAGCCTTCCTCATCACGCTTGGGAAACAAAAGCGATTGTCTCGTTTGGTGTGGTAACAACCAAGCGCCTGATAATATTATGGTGTTTGTAGCTTGGGCATGTTTTACTTTGGGTTGTTAATAGTGTCAGTCTTTGTATAAACATTTCTGCTCAGTCAATAACACTCCTAAAACTCGCCAACACCATGTCTTGAAATGTTCTAGTAACATAGCCTCTAAGTGCTTGCAAGGGCGAGTGTCCGCCGCCACGCCCAGGGGCCGCTAGCAACCGCCCAAAGTGAACACAAAGTTGTTGTAAGCGTTAAAATATATCTAAAACCAAGGAGGGGGGGGGGAGGAAAACCGGAACAGTGTGGCCACTCCTTCTAATGGGGGCCTCCCAGTCCCGGTTTGAGCAGGAAAAGAAAGAGAGAGAGAGAGAGAGAGAAGGCAGAAAGAGAGAGAAGGAAGAAAAAGAAGAAGGTTCAAACAAGACACACACACTGATCAAAAGATATTAAGTGGTGTCTAGTCCAGCACTGTCCGGTCTGCCACCTCAATGGCAGAAGGTCATGCTACCCGTCACAGTCACAGCCTTGCGCCAAACCGGGCCCGCCGTACTGGAAACTGGAAGGAACACCAAGCATTAAAGATGGTCAGCCAGACCGGTGTCTTCCAGGAATGTCAGGAGCAGAGCGAATGTTTTCGTAGCGATGCCCCTGGGACCTTGCGGGAAAAGCAGCTGCGAAAGGCTCTGCCTTGCTGTGCCTATTTGATGAAGTTCAAGGTGGAGTCTAGAACGCTGAGCGTCGAAGATTGGGCAGTCACAAAGGAGATGTTCTATATCCTCGGGAACTTGGCATGTCTGACAGTGTGGGCTGTCCACGCGTTTGATGCGGTAAAGCCAAGAGGCCGTAAAAGCTGAACGTGTTCTGAGTCGGTGAAGATGGGCTGCTTCTGGCCGGCCGAGTTTGGTGGAGAACGGTGGTGGTGGGGTTCCCCCAGCTACGCCTAGGTCCGGGTGTCTTTTTTGCGTCTCACGTGCAATGAGCAGCCTGGCCTCGTTGATCTTCGGCACGTGGAGAGTGCTGTTGGTGAGTTTATGTGCCTCCGCTGCGATTCGGTTGGCCCTTTCGTTGCCGTCGATCCCACAGTGAGATGGCAACCACTGGAATGCTATAGTCCAGCCTTTCTTTTCTAAGGATTCGACTTTGGAAGCGATGATGCGGGCAATCGGAGGTGTGTCTTCCAGATTGCTGAGAATTTGTAGTGCCGCTCTGGAATCTGTGAGCAAAGCCGCCCTTTCTGGGCTCTGAAGGTCGTGGAGGGTATCGGGAGCAAGTTCTAGTGCTTTTAATTCTGCGATGGTGGATGATGTGTGGAAGTTGAGGCGACCGGACTTGATAATGGCGAGTTCAGGGATAATTACAGCAGCTACGCAGCAAAAAGTTGGTCTCGGATGTGGTTTCCCGTAATCTTGCGGAAGAACACGTCGACAGCTTTTTCGACGGTTGGATAAAAGTTTTCACCGATGGCTCAGTATGTCATCAAATGAACACAAAGTTCGAACCGCACAACACGCATGAAGAATAAGCGTGATAGTCTATAAAATGGGGACACGCCCATGGAACGGAGGAGACGGACCGAGAGCACGGAGACCTGTAGGTGGACCACATGGCATCGTTGTAAATGACTACTAACAAACCATTCCTGTGATACTAATAAATGTCGTTTCTTGTTTTGGAAACCCAGGCTCCGTGTTGTTCCTCCAGCATGGGCGTGCAGCGAGGCAACCCTACCACACTTTAGGTGATGACCACAGCGGCTATTTTTCAAGATTAGCGTTCAGAACATCTAGGCAGGTATGTGTTACCTTGCGCACGCTGGCAGTTCAAATACCAAACCTGCAAGACTCAGAAGTCCGAGACGGAGCTTCATTAGATCCAGGACAGGCTGGTGAACAGGGCGTATTGAGAGGGTGGGTGTCTACACACAAATGACGAAGACCAGCAAACTGGTGACCATAGCCACTCATATAGGACCCGTGTGAAACTTCACTACCTGCAGTGGTCGAACTTCCGTACATTTTCGGTTTTTCGCTGACTCCAGGGCTTCGTTTTCTTATATATATGCAATAGGGACGACGCAGTACAGGTTCCTAATTTTAAATTGTTCTAATATGATGTCAATAACAGTTTCCTTCAGCTTACGCCTGAGCAAAGCGTTCTCCAAAATGTCAGTGTTCATGTCCTCGGTCAACTCGAGGTATCAGTGGCATGTCAATGCCGGCACTTTCTTCGCTAGAATGAGGGGAAGTATTCTCATTTTGCAGTTCTACAATTTCTGTTCTCTTTTCAAGGCGCCTTCGATAGCAAGTGTACCGAGTCCTCTTGTGCTGTTTTTTCCCCTTCTCACAGTAAGGAAACATCGAAGGAGTAGGGTCAGGGTACTCCTTGTCCTGGGAGGACTTTTCTGAGATGAAATCAAAGTAACACTTTATTGAAAAACCTCATTTGTATGAGAAAATTTTGTGTCCAATAAACACACATGAATCATACAAGATATTGAGGAACATATAAGAACCTTATAAAAACCATATAAGAACTGAACTATATAAGATATATAAGAATCATATACAGGGAGGCATTCATAACGTTCGTATTATTGTCGAGCCTATTGTGAATCACAACGATATTTCAATGTTTGAGGATGCTGTTAGACTTCTTTACTGTGTTTAAAACGTAAGCATATCGCCTCGGTGTTAATTATTTTTTTTTTTCTTATTTCGCCGTCTTTGAATTTAAATATGTATATATCGCGTGATTCTTTGAATGCTGTATTGAAGTTGTCTCTATATTGTCTTCTATCTCTTTTTTTTTATCAGTTCGAATGTACACGTTACGTGCCTTCGATTATTGTCGATTATTGTTGATTATTGTGGTCAGCATATTGTTATTATTACAGTGACTATCGCTTTTTTTTCTTTTCTTCTCTTCTCTTTTTTTTTTTCATTGTGCTATGGGCGCTTCTTGTATCAAATTTCATAAATACGGTATTTTTCAAACTTTTTATTGGAGATATGAACTGTATCGCTTTGTTGTGCGTTGTTCCTCCCTGCCACGGCCCACGGGCCAGCAGTATGAATAAATAAATAAATAAATTAAGGAATAGGGATTCAGCAATGAAACTCGGTATGGGGTTTAGTCTTTCTTCACTTCACGGCCATTGTTATAAAAACTTCTCGTCTTGAGTGTTCAGCAGTCGTTCCACTTCAGCAATCACTTCGTCGTCGTTCTAGAAATACTTTCCACGCAGCGGAGTCTTCATGCGAGAGAAGAGAAAGAAGTCACTAGGTGCAAGGTCGGGTGAATATGGGGGATGACGCGAAATTTCGTAACCTAAAGAGGCCGCGTGTGACAACGTCGCCTGCGCCGAGTGAGACGGAGCATTGTCATGAAGCAGACGGACGCCTTTCGTGAGCTTCAATTTACGCTTTCACTTGATAGCTTCTCGCAACTTTGTCAGGAGCTCATGATAATAGCTTCCTTTGATCGCTTGACTTTTGTGAGCATAATCTGTTAAGAGAACACCACGGCAGTCCCAAAACACGCTCAGCATGGCCTGTCCCGAAGACGGCACAGTATTGGCCTTTTTTGGCTCTGGTGAGTTCACACGCTGCCAATGTTTACTTTGTGATTTCGTCTCTGGGTCATAGTGGTAAACCCAACACTCGTCCATAGTGATGAGGCGGTCGGAAAAGTTATCAGGGTCGCTTTCGCACAGCTGCAACATTTCCGCGGCCGCTTCCTTACGAAGGTCTTTTTGCGTATGAGTTGGCAGCCGTGGAACCCAGCGCGCGGAAACCTTCGTCATATGCAGGTTGCTGTGAAGAATGTTGTGCACTGATCCCAAACACACGCTAACCTGCTGCGCTATCTCCTCGATAGTTATCCGCCAGTCAGCGAGGTCTAGGGCCTCCACTTGCGCTGCAATTTGTGGTTCATCAATGAGCGACGGTCGGCCAGTCTGTTCTTCGTCGTCCAGGCTTGTTTGATTATACTGGAAGCGTCTGCGCCATTTAACCACGGTGTCATAACTGGGGCGTTGTCCCCGAACACCGCCACCAGCTTGAAATGAATCTCCTTGAAATTCTTTCTTTCAAATGGAGAAAAACAGGTCATTGCACGTGCTTTGACTTTGCCGACGGGCGATGCCATTTTTGTTTCAACGCCCTAGCGGCGTTCCGCGATACTATCGCACGCAATGTTTAATCTGTGCCGAAACTAGAAGGACGCGCGCTCGTGTTGGTACCTGTTTCGTTCTCTTTTCTTTCAATTTTTGGTGCCGATAATACGAACTTTATAAACGCCGCTTGTAAGAAACTTGTGAGAAGTTTCTTATAAGTTTCTTGTATGGATCTTATATGCTCTTATATATCCTATATTGTTCCTATATGGGGTCTTATATGTTCTTATATATCTTGTATGATTCATATGTATTTATTGAACTAAAGACATTTCTCATACAAATGGCTTTCTCACTAGGGCAGTTACTTGAAACAATACATGTCGCTTCTGGAGGGTAAGAGCACATTCAGGGCCTATTACTGAGCGTACCATACACCTTGACGAGTTCATTTAAAAGGTTTCTCTTATGCTATAGTCGCGATTTATCAAAATTACTTGCAAAGAGTGGCCAATTTTAACAGCCAGTCACAACGTTGTGGTGTTTTAAACGTGGAGCGTTTGCCTGCGAATAGAACCACATCGAAAACAAGCTTTTGTGCAAGTGTTTATTTTCACGCGTTCGGGTGCGGCGGGTTCTCGACAAGTTCTGCTGGGGTCCAGCGTTGCAGGTTCCTTCTTTGTCTTCGCAGTCGGGTGGCTTGCGGCGGGCACAGCCGACGGCGAGCAACACGGGCACCCACACAAGTAGCCCAGTGCCAACGTCTCCGTGGGTCCGCGCCAGCAGTCAGCTTCTTCACTCTTTTCAGAACGTTCGTTAGAGAGCCAGCACCGGCCGCCTGTCCCCGTCGTCACCTCGGTCCTGTGTTCGCACTTCGCAGCGCCCTTTTAGCCAGGTGACCCTTCTCCCTCGGGCGAAACAGGGAATTAGTCAGCTTTCTCTCAGGAACCAGTTTACGTAACGGCAGGAGCCGCGGATAGGGGCAGCAACTTGGAGGGGGGAAACGGTTGGCCATGGGGAACGCCGGAAAGTGTTTCCACAACGTGCAATTAAGGCTGAGACCCCACGGCGGTCATGAAAAATGACAATATAAGCCGATGTTTGAATTGCCATTATAGCCTTGGTTGCTGCCTTAAGATATGTATTATGTGCTACAGTATAAAAAAGAAAATGGTGTACATCTTTATATTAATCAATGAGTAAATTACAACTTCTGCTCTGTGGGAACACGTGAAAAGGGGGGTTTTCGGTCGTATATGGCTTTGCGGTACAAATGGGCAGATTTTAAGATAGGACCGATTGTTTTTCTTTTTAGGGTGTGTAGATTAAGAGTGTTTGGTTTGCATATCATGGCCGTTTTTGTTTTTGTATTTTCATCTTCGTTTGAGACATATATCTCTTGAAAAGGAGGTTTAATGAAAGAAAAATGAAAATCAATATCTATGACAACTGCTCCGTTTTTGCGTCTAAAACGTCTGACAGTTATTGATAGTTTAGTTTTGAAACGTGTTCTTAATTTTATAAAGATTGGTGTTAGACTTTGCTGTAAGGCTCGCATAATATAAAAAAGAAATGGCAAAAATCAGCCAACATTGTGTAGTGGGTCAAATGCGCGGCCATTAGGTGTGAACACAAGGTATCCGAACGTATTGCAGAAACCCTCAATGTATGCTCGTTTGAATATCGTAGACTTATTTTTCAATGATTACTTATAGATATTATGTGAAAATGTTTGAACCTGCATCAAAAGTGCAGCCTCTTTAGGCACAAAAGGGTAATATTCATTTTTTTCTCTGATATATAATGGTAGTATAAACAAGAAAGATTATTGTCAGGGTATACAAATTAGCAACTTCGATTTCAATAAGTGTCACTCAGTTTTGTCTAAAGACAGCTATGCACATAATAGCGGAGTCTTGAGGTTGTGTCGAGTTGTGAGCAAAATTGAAGAAAAACTACTTGTTCGTAAAAATTCAAAGGGTGGCGCTGATTTTGTTCTTGACATATAGACACGTTTAGGTAGCTGTGCATGGGCGCAGCCAAGACTGATCGACCTTATATTTTTCCTCCTCCCAATTAGTACGTTTCACTTCATCCTTGAGGTCGTGAGACCGGTTATTTTGTTTTATACACAACACTTTTATGTCCAAAAGTTGTCTTCCAATTACCTGGTTACTACCATTTTAACAGCTGGCTTTTTTCAATGAATAAAAACCTGACGCTAAGGAAAATGGTCTAATAAACGTTTTTTTCCCGCGAAGTGAGCGCACGCGCGCTACAAAAAGCATTGCACGATAGGCGAGATCTTTTCTAGTCATCTTCCTTGTAATATTTTTTTTCTTTTATATATTGCTATAAGAGTACCCTAGTGAAAAACGTTATATATATATAATAAATATTTGTTCCAATGAACGCATCTGATCAAAAACGTAATATAAGAGCATATAAAATTCTTATAAACGCAAATATAATATTACGTAAAAATATATAATAAACTTATTTTATCAGTTTCTTATAAGTGCTTGTATACTCTTGTAAGGTTCTCATATATCTTATGTGATTTATTTGATCATATGCGTTCATGGGGCCAAGACATTTCTTATAGATATAAGACGTTCCATTAAGGCCTGACCACACTAGCGTGAACTGCGCCGCCGGTCGGCGCCGCTGGGCGGCACCGCCGCCCCGTCCGTCGTCCCAACGCGAGGAGTCCACATTGGCCTCCGTTTGGCGGGCGTCACGTGACAGCACTGGCTCTCGCGATT
>JABSTQ010001116.1:0-23477 GCA_013358835.2 Ixodes persulcatus | reverse complement strand
CCCTTTTTGTTAGCGCCTTCTTTGCTTGAGTTTGCTGGAAACACAGCCACTTCGATCCGAGGCAAAACATGATAGCGTTGGTGACATCAACAAGTACGCGACTCACAGAGCACTGGTGAACACCAATGTTTTCGTCGCTCCCGACGGTTCCCTAGAAGCCTCAGCGGCGTAGAAGCGCTGCGAGGACTTGTTGTTCGACCGTCAGCACACGGGGCCCTTCGCGACGCCGCTGGAGCTTTCCGCGAAGCTGGTCGCACAGCCAGCGAGTCACCCCTTCGGTCAGCCGGTATTCGTCCATAAAGCTCGCATCGCTCGTCTCGAAAGCATCCCGGTGATCTCTCAAAACTCGATCCGCTGGCAAACCCAACAGTACAGATGCATATGTTAAGGTCGCATCTTTTACGATGCAGAACGATCCTCCGGCTTCGTCTCGACCACTCAGTTAACTGCATCGTCAAAGTGCATCGTGACGACATTTTGACGTCACCGCCAACTGCATCATTTTACGAGCATAGCTCGAACTGCATAGGAAAAAACTACATTTCCGCGTCATGTCACGTGACCCGAGAGAATAGCCAATCAGTGCCCGGTGCAGTTTTCTACATCATTTATACTCGTTTTTCACCCCAAGAAAAAAGGACGTTTTGCGCATTGTTCATACGCCGGGCGAAGTAGTTCTTAGAGATTTAGTTGTCGGAGGAAGAAGCGATGCTTTTGGCGTTTGAAAGGTATACGTCTTGATTAGACAACATATATCTAATCTAGCATTTACCGACATATATCTTAATTCTCCAGATAAAGGGGAAAATTAGTAACGCTCCGCGAGGAGCCGGACTCTTTTTACTTCGGTTTTTTTAGGTGAAAACGGGTATAGTTTGCGTTCCAGCATAGATAGACAGGAGTCCCAGCAGAGACAGGGACAAACCACGCAGAACACGCGCGCAGTACGACTAAAACTTATTTTGCGACTCTAGAACGCGAGAACTGAAAGCCCAGTGCTGGACGGCCTCAACTAGGAGAAAAAAGTCCGGGTCACTTCTTCACCAGGTGCAAAGCTCCAAGTGATATTGGAGGCAGCCGAAGGCCCCTGCACTCAAACCCAGGCATTACACACTCGTCATCATTCAGGGGGGCCTGCAAGCGCGAACTCCTTGCTCTGTCTGGGGCACATCTCGGCGGCACAAGCTCTCGTGCATTAGGAGCAGCTGCCAACGCTATGAGCTCGCGCTTCTAGCCCTTCGCTGCGGTACAACATAAGGTGAAACCGAGTGTAGTGTTACGTTTGCGGTGCCAGTTCCCAAAAGAATGGTTGGCGAAACACCAAGCGTAAATAGAACTCTCGTGAAATCGAAGCGATCCTTAGCGGCGCAAAAGCCGTGCAAGGCAAATTTCGTGCAAAATCACCAAGTTCCTGTCTCAATTGGCCAACCGTGCTTCACGACATCACGTCAAGACCAAATACAATGCTTGCATTTTCGTATATGCGACTTCCCTTAAGATAATAATACTCTAGGCGTTGCCTACCGATACAGATCTGGAAGGCTAGGGCACCAATATTCGGGCTCTCGAACGTTCCGGAGTTCGTGCCCAAACAAACACAGGAAATTATACGAAAAAAATTGTGTTGTGTTATGTTCAGCCTAGAACTTGGTCTGCCTCAATGGGCGACGAGTCTCCCAGCTGTAGATGAGAAATTTAGCCAGCGAAATACATCCGCTAGCCTGGGCCTTTAACGTGCATCACGCAGTAATGATATACCACCGGAATGACAACGATGGCACATGGAAGAAGTATACTGGGCCGGTCATCCTGTTTCGGCCCACAAAAATAAACTACGCATTGCAGAAAGCCGAACATCCGCGAGAACATGAAGCTAGCGGTGGTGACAAAATGCGAAAGTTTGAAAACACGACGGTACCTAAATCAAAAAATACAAAAAAAAACTCTTTTTTTTTTATGAGCCGAGATTAATTTATATAAGTTTAATATTCATCAAACCAAAAAATGACATTGTGGGAACCTGTGGGATTTATTTTCGTTGAAAACCTTCTCATAAAAACGAAAACAATATCGTCTTTTCTCGCGGGCAAGTTATTTCACTGCAAGTAATGCTACTGGCGTCCACGATGTCTTCTTTTTTTTTTTTCTTTTTGGCTTGATAAATATTAGCTTCAGGTGGAAGTCGGCTCATTGCGAAATTTTGTTTTCTCTCGTATCTGTTGATCCAGGTAACGTCATGCTCTCAAACTTTCCCCTTTCGTCATCACCGCTAGTGTCCCTTTCTCACGAAGTTTCGGCCTTCTACGAGGAGTAGTTTATATTCGCGGGTCAAAAAAAACGAGTTTCATTTTCTCGATTGGGCCCTGTAGAAAGCACCGATTTGTCGCAAAATAAACAACTTTGATTTTGGTTTTGCAGCTTCCAACAATATGGCGTTAAATGTCAATCGATAGTTTTCGCTTGAAAAGAAAAACTGTTTCAGTCGATATCTGGCACGTAGTGCACTCCCCCTTTGCATTTCATGATTGTTTTCGCCACGAGACCGACACATATTTACTGCTTCGCACTTTTTGTCGCTTCCTGTGCCTTCAAACCACAGCGACCACTTGGTCAAGAGTCGTGTAAATGCTGAGTGAGTTTGTCGGTAGATAAAAATATGCACATGTCGAGCTATACTGCGCGCGTCTAAACCAGAGCAGAGATGGATAGGAAAACGCGTGCGTAATCATGCGCTATCGGCGTTTGTTCTCCGAAGGTGGCTGAGGCCTGGTCATTTTGGCCACGCTATGAGCTCTAGCCTGCCTGAAAAAATGCACTGTCCGCTTGTCCCGTACCGAGCGAAGGCAGCTGCGAACACAGAAGCTATTTAAAAACACAGATTGTGTTTATCAGCTCAATTTTATGCGAAAAGCGTTACGTTCGGGTGTGGCTAAAACCTTTTCCATGCAAGTTAAGACAACAAAAAGCGTACGCAGTTCATAGCAGGTAAATTCACACTTATGGAAGGCATGGAGTTCGTCATACTTAATCATACTCCTAAAAAAGGGAATATGAAAGAGTCCAATAAGCATACGAGAACGTAAAAAACATATGTGCATTATATGGGCCTCATATCATATATATAATTTTTGATATGTTTATTACGTAACTCGTATATAAAGTTTTTTTCTGTTGTTGTTGTTTTTTTTGTTGTTTTTTTTTTTTCAAAATAGAAACATAAGTACAATTGGGAATAACAGGGGTGTTAAAAATATGAGTTTTTGAAGATAAAACGAATCAAATTTATTTTATTTAAATCGGATTATTTGTTCCTTCGTTATCCATTCCATTATCCTTCATTCAGAGCCCATCAGATTTCGGCGTTCTGACGTCACCACAACCCCTGCAAAAAGAAGCAGACGAACTTGCGCTCCGCATCATCCGTTTTAAGCCCGACCGCAGCTGACCCTACGAAAATATGGAGGCAATCGAGTATCGGCGAAAGTGCACCGTCACGAAGCCAGTCGTCTTTGTGCGTTTGCAATCGCCGACTAAATCAATCACGCCCCAAAAAAAAACGCAGGATCATGGGGTGTTCACTGAGCGTGATTCAGCAGGGGATATCAAACCACAAAGAACGGACGCCGTGAAGATGTAGGTACGTTTACAGACGTGTTTATTCTTGCCTTATACTTCGTTTCACCTTCCGTGCGAGCGCGGCCGATGTTATCAGCCGAAGGGCCAATCAAACAGCGCAAAAATCGCAACGTCATGGCGTGCCCTCTGTGCTTGATAGGACTAGCCGGCGGAGGAGCACGCACAAAGAGACGGCGAATACCGGCTGGCCCTTTCAACAGCAGAGAGCACGCCATGACGTTGTGCCTCTTCGCTGTTTGATTGGCCCTTCGGCTCATTACATCGGCCACGCTCGGACCGAAGCTGAAACGAAGTATAAAGTTTATTTATACCCTCATCCCACGTAAAAGGTTCGTTGTCAATTCAAAGCCTATCCTTCGCAATTTTGACCTTTGAACTTTGTTTTGTTTATATTTTTATAGCGCTTTCCAAAAGGTTCTGTTGCGCGGTCGAATCACGTGAGGAGGCCTTGCTTATCAAAATAGTTGATCCTATCAGCTTCGAACAGTTTCCAAAAGTCACAAAATCATCTTTGCAGATGTAAATTTTCATGATTATGGAGCGCACAGCAGTGTTGTACGGAACGCCGTTCCAAGGAACGGTGTTCCTGGAACGCCGTTCCAAGGAACGGCGTTCCTCGAACGCGTTCCTTTTCGGAGGAAGGAAGGAACGCCGCCGTTCCATTTTGCATCGGTGGAACTTGAACGGGAACTCGTTACATTTTTACGGGAACGGAAAAAGGAAAACGGCGTTCCTTTTTTTTTTTTTCGTCCAATGGGGTAATTTTTATTTTATTTCTAAAAGGTAAATTCTAAAAAAAGTACAAAACAATATTTTTACGAAGAGCAGGATCTTGTTAAATCTTTTGTTACTTATCGTAGGGTTTATTTTGTGGGGTCCTCGCTTGGTAACAGTCGGGTGCAGGAGAGCTAGTGGACATCGATTTTTTTTTTTTTTTTCTGTGCCCGAGGACTGCAGTACAAAAAGCAAAAATGTTAATCGAACAAAGAGACACAGAAAGAAGGACATCTCAAACTCAGCTACGTTCTTTACTTCCACGAATCCTCATACACCCGTAAATCTAAGGCCGACTACAGCCATCACTGGATTCCTTCCACAAAAAACCTACACTTACAACAAAAGAACAGGTTATCAGATATCGAATGCACCCTTGTATCCCGAACACTGGTCACTTAAAAGGTGCGCGAAAATTAACATTTATTAAGGCAAAGCCTTATATGTCTCATCTTTCAGTCAACCTTCAAAGTCCGTGAGCGAAAACACGTCGGCCACACGAAAGGTACCAAAACAAAAGGTACCAATGAAACGGCACAAAAAGTGCGTCGTCAGAGAGCGCGCTGTCTTCGGAGGTTCGCTATCACGTTTACATCGCAAGAGGCTTAAAAACCGGTCTTGTCTCTCTCGGTCGTTCTCGGTTACAGGTGTGTGAACGACCCTTAAAGCGCCGTCACACATTTGCAACCTAGTAGGACGGAGAGACAAGACCGGTTTTTAAGCCTCTTGCGACGCCTTAGTACCGCGTGCGCTGCTGCGGAGCTGGTCCTAAGACGTCGCAAAGGCTTAAAAACCGGTCTTGTCTCTCTCGGTCGTTCTAGGTTACAAGTGTTTGAACGAGCCTTTAGGGATAACATAAGAGACCCGGTGAATGCTTCCCTCTCCCCTTCTCCCCCACCTTCAAACTGAACAACGAATCGGGCCTCACGAGAAAGGACTGGTGAAAATAATCCCTGGAGAAGGGGAACAAGAGGGACAAAGGACCAATAGAAATCTCCAAACACAGCTAAGTGACTGGTGCGCGACCGAAAAAATCCGTCTTGTCCGGGTATCGAACGCGGGACCTCTCCATTTCCAATGGAGCGCTCTACCAACTGAGCTAACCAGGGGTTAGACGTCAGCAGAGCAAACGGCCCGACCAGGCAGATTTTTTCGGTCGCGCGCCAGTCACTTAGCTGTGTTTGGAGATTTGTGTTTGTCCTTTGTACCTCTTGTTCCCCTTTTCCAGTGATTATTTTCGTCATTCTCGTCCAGCTCGCTTGCACCTTTGCATTTAATTGCATTATAATCAAGGATTGGTAGTTTTTGAAGACTGACCTTCTAAAAGCCCTACTCTCTTCTTCACTCGCTCGCCTTGCGGACACCAACATCGAGAAGCAACAGTTGTTAGGTTCGAACAAGGAACTTTGTTAGATTGAAACGTGTGTCAGGTTGTTGTAAAACGCTCCTGCAACGTGGGTAACAGTACATTTGGCTCGTCTGTGTCGCCCTCCACAAACATGAATATGGTTAAACGCTGAGATTTTTAAAGGTGCATATATTAAGAAATGAGGCCTTGCTTTCGCTTGTTTTCTTCTCCTGGTGTCCTTCCATCATGGCATTAAAATTCGTATATTGCCTTTTGACAAAATATATAGATAAAAAAAAAAACTTCGTTTGGTGTAACTAATCATGGTAATTAGCACAACACAGAGGTAACGCATATGTAACAATACGTTACATCTTTTAAACGGTAACGCGAACGAGTTCCTTTCTTGCAGATGGAACTTGTAACGGGAACGCGTTCCAAAGGTCAGAAGGAACGAGGAACGCGGTTTCGTTCCTTTT
Organism: Ixodes persulcatus; assembly: GCA_013358835.2. Classification (NCBI taxonomy): domain Eukaryota; kingdom Metazoa; phylum Arthropoda; class Arachnida; order Ixodida; family Ixodidae; genus Ixodes; species Ixodes persulcatus. Next base: position 17,240 of record JABSTQ010001116.1, on the reverse strand, counting down.
TTTTGAGGAACGTGTACAACACTGGCGCACAGCCCTATCTCTTTTCTTTTCCGGTTCAAACGGTGGGTATGCTCTACTTATGTAATCGTGGTATCTAACCGAATACAAAAAACGTCCTTCATATTTCATTTTTCTCGAGAAACGCGACGTGTTTACTTAGCACCTCGGGTAAGCAGATGATTAACAGATTGCTACGTCGGCTATGATCTTCGAGGTCATTTTTTATTTGTTCTTCTTCTCTGCGGATACGCTGTTTCTTACAATGCGCTCATGCTATTCTTGAGGTTGTGTAATTTTAAATCGTTCACCTTCGTAAGACTCATTAGTTCGTAAGACTAGACCAGGCACGTAGCCAGGGGGGGGGGGGGGGGGGGGGGCATGGTGGCCCGCCCCCCCCCCCCACCCGAAATCTTTCATTTTGCTGGGACCTCCTCTCCCCCCTCCACCTCATACAGCATTTTGTCATGGACGGGCCCCCACGAAACAAAATCATGGCTACGTGCCTGTACTAGACACTGAGTACACTTAGCGTTAATTCCTCCAGAGGGGCATGGGTATTTAAGACAAAGGAGCTGCATTGGAGGCGTTTGTGTGTCCCCCCTTTTTTGTCAGTCTTTTCCGGTTTACATAAATTACGTATGGGCATTGGGGAACTGGGTTTTACTGGACGTCCCTGCAGAGTAGGAACCCACGACACCGTTCAACAGTCAGCCAACATAGAAACACAACAAGTGGGACAGAGCAGAACGATAGCTCTATCTTTTGACCTCAAACAACGTTTTGGACAAACATTACCTATACATGTGCAACGAGCAGATGCAGGAACAACATTCGTAGTGGGGCGTGTCCGGTACTGTTAAGAATGGAACCTTCGGCAACCTTTTCCGAGTTTCAACGCTGCGGAAACGAGTCCCGAAACGAGTCCCGACGTGTTCTGGACTGTCGCCCACCTGTCGATGCCTGCCCAAAACGAGTCTCAACGCGTCCGTGACGTCAACGGGACGTGTGTGTGTGTGCGTGTCGGTTCGTGCGCTCCGGAAGGGGAGAGAGGCCTGGCCTAACTGCGGAGAACCATGGCTACGACGCACTTCTGGCTACGACGCGGCGGGCTTTGCTGCAACGCACTTGGCGGTCGCACCTGCTGCCCTGGCGGAGAGTGAGGGAGAAAACGGACCCCTATATAAGGCGGGGCGTGAGGCTGCTCTGTTGTTCTCTCGGATTTGACGACTGTATCGCTACCATGTAATTAAACCGTTCGTTACGTTACCAATTCTCCCACCTCCTCTGGACCCCTGGGTTCTTCACTTCGGGGAATGGTCGTCGTCACGAGCCAGGAAGCCTCCGGACGTGCGGCCTAAGCCCCGCCTCGAACAGTACATAGTTCAAATAATATAAAGCAGCGCAAATAAACACGAGGACAAGGAGAAGAAGGGCACAGCGCAGACGCAGTTTGAGTGACACTCTTGCAGCAGGGCTGCCGTGTCAGCACCAGGACTAAATAACAAAGCACTAGTGCTGAATGTTTTGGCGTGGCCTAAAGAAGGCCACAACGCGGTGGGCAGATTGAACATACCTCTGCTGCGTCAGTGATCGACTGGGACTTGTGCTCTCACTGAACGTTTTCTTATAAATGCGTTAGCACTAGAACGCTCGTTTTGAAGACAACCCGGTGGTGTCTTTCGTTTGTCAGTTGTCGCGCGCGACGCTCCCATTCGTCCGAAGCGCTAACGAAAGCACGCGTCAACCCCTCCCTCTCTCCCGGGTGCTGACCAACTGACAAACACCGCCGGGTTTTCTCGCGTTGACGCAATCGTCGTGTTCAATCTGTGCCCAGCGTTGGCCTTCTCTGATTAAGCCGTCTCATTCAGCAGTACGGCTTTGTTACCTATGAGGTGTTGCGTCGCGGCGTTGTTGAACGCGGGCGTGCTCAGTTGCCGCACTGCTTTCGCCGGTTGTTCTTCGCTCTGGGTTTCCGTAGTTGCGGTGTGTTGGCTGTGATGTGTGTGTGTGTTGTTAAAACGGTGGATGCGGTTCCCTTCCCAAGTGATATGGATGCGATTCCTTCCACGAGTATTGTGGATGTGGTTCTTTACAAGAGTGATATGGAAAATCGAATCCAAGAGCGTCGACGTACCCTGACAGTTAGAGTACAAAAATGGTGTGAAAAAAATTACAGTAAGGTCCATTGGTGGATTTTTGGGGAATCCGTTAGCATGACTCTTGGGAAACGCCACACACGTCCCCCTGTAGGAAACGCTAACACTGACCCGTGTTCGAGGCGGGGCTTAGGCCGCACGTCCGGAGGCTTCCTGGCTCGTGACGACGACCATTCCCCGAAGTGAAGAACCCAGGGGTCCAGTGGAGGTGGGAGAATTGGTAACGTAACGAACGGTTTAATTACATGGTAGCGATACAGTCGTCCAATCCAAGAGAACAACTCAGCAGCCTCACGCCCCGCCTTATATAGGGGTCCGTTTTCTCCCTCACTCTCCGCCAGGGCAGCAGGTGCGGCCGCCAAGTGCGTAGCAGAAAAGCCCGCCGCGTCGTAGCCAGAAATGAGTCATAGCCATGGTTCTCCGCAGTTAGGCCAGGCCTCTCTCCCCTTCCGGAGCGCACGAACCCACACGCACACACACACACGTCCCGTTGACGTCACGGACGCGTTGAGACTCGTTTTGGGCAGGCTTCGACAGGTGGCCGGCAGTCCTGACACGTCGAGACTCGTTTCGGGACTCGTTTCCGCAGCGTTGAAACTCGGAAGAGGTTGCCGAAGGTTCCATTCTTAACAGCCCCTCCGGGGCCAGGGAAACCTCGAATGGCCGGTGGTACAATCGCTGGCCTGAAGAGGTGGGCTTGGAGTAGGCCTTGAGAAGACGCTGCAAGCACCAAACAAACTCCCAAACCTCTCAACGGAGGCATCAGCGGAAACGTCCCCCACAACACCACGCCACACCGCAGTCAAACGCTCAGAATTCGCCAAAGACCCGCCAGACTGGATTACGGATTACCAAAATTTGGTACAATTCCGGGTATCGAGACCCCCTGTCGCCAAAAAAACTCATTTTTCCAACGAGGTCACTAAGAACAAAAGACAAAAGACAAAAACTCTTCGCAATTTGTGAGGTCCTTTTGGGGTTTCAACGAAGTGCCCCCACTTAGATCCTCATTCCCGTGGATGACGAAGACCTCTGAGATCATCCCTACTATTTTTCGTGATGTCAGAAAAATCTTCTCAACCCATCGGCATTGCCGTTAAATTTGCCTTTCCCTTTTCTTACGTTCAAGTCATAGTGATCGATTTTCACGTGATTTCTAGACGTGAAAATGCGGTCCTTATAGCGCCGATAAAACAATCTGTCTTTTTCATGCCCCGTCACATTGGTCCCAGCAATCTCCGGAGCTGTACCGCGAAACCCTGACACACTAGGGTCGCTGTTCTGCTCAACTGTCAAAGACACTCTGTCTACTCGTAGCAGAGGACCAAAGTTACGCGACGCCGGAGCTACGAGAGATCTTTCACTGATCCCGTCTTCCTCCGCCTTTTTCGCGGGCTCGTTGGGACGGCGTACGCTTTCTAGCGCTGCGAGGTCAGGCTGTTCTACAACCTGGTCCCTCTCATCCCGGTTTTCTGCCTCCAACTCTGGGAGTGCTTGCTCCCCGTCAGCTGCCTCTGGCTCTGGATCACTCGTCAACAAAGGGGCGACCTGACGCGATTTGGACCTCGTACACGACTGAACTAGCCCTTCTCCCAATTGGTGACCCCTTGCGCGCAGCAGGAAATCTGACCGGTTAGAAAACAAATAAGGATATTCCAACGGGACTGTTTGCGAGACAGCCGCCTCTGTCACTAGCTCTCCGAACGGGCCAGTTATCCTTACTGTCGCCATAGGCAGACAGACACTGTGCTTTTCGAGCAGCTGCTTGATCCAAACTACCTTTCCCGTAAAATCGGATGGCGTTACATACGACGGATGGACAACGTCCATCGTCGCTGCACTGTCCCGAAGCACCCTGCACGGCTTTCCGTTTACATGGAGCTCGTGAAGATAGGGACGAAGAAGCTTCAGGTCCTTACTGCAGCTTGCTCTCGTTCCTCTTTCGCTGCAGCCTGTTCCTCTTTCGCTGCAGCCTGTTCTCGCTCTCGTTCCTCTTTCGCTGCAGCCTGTTCTCGCTCTCGTTCCTCTTTCGCTGCAGCCTGTTCTCGCTCCTCTCTTGCTGCAGCTTCACTCTTAGCGTTCTGAAGCAGTTCCCACGCAATTTTAATTTCCTCTGCTTCCGCGCTCTCTGAAATCGCTTTACTGATCTCAGATTTCTTCATCTTTTGCTCCACCTCCACACCCAATTCTTCACATAAACAGAATAAATCTGTTCTCAGTAACCTCATTAGATCCATGATCGCTGCTCTTTAGCTTTGGCTTTGTTCTAAAACTTGTCGCGAGGTTGTACCAAAAACCTAGCGCACGAGTCAAACACTAAGGATTCCCAGCAGTTCAAAATTAATTACCCATAATCTGAAGCCTGGCGAATCCCAAAGCAAAGTCCAAACGCTCACCCACAGATGTAGCACGATGTCGCATGGTCCGATCCCAACCGCTGCCAACCAGTTGTTCGAGGCGGGGCTTAGGCCGCACGTCCGGAGGCTTCCTGGCTCGTGACGACGACCATTCCCCGAAGTGAAGAACCCAGGGGTCCAGTGGAGGTGGGAGAATTGGTAACGTAACGAACGGTTTAATTACATGGTAGCGATACAGTCGTCCAATCCAAGAGAACAACTCAGCAGCCTCACGCCCCGCCTTATATAGGGGTCCGTTTTCTCCCTCACTCTCCGCCAGGGCAGCAGGTGCGGCCGCCAAGTGCGTAGCAGAAAAGCCCGCCGCGTCGTAGCCAGAAATGAGTCATAGCCATGGTTCTCCGCAGTTAGGCCAGGCCTCTCTCCCCTTCCGGAGCGCACGAACCCACACGCACACACACACACGTCCCGTTGACGTCACGGACGCGTTGAGACTCGTTTTGGGCAGGCTTCGACAGGTGGCCGGCAGTCCTGACACGTCGGGACTCGTTTCGGGACTCGTTTCCGCAGCGTTGAAACTCGGAAAAGGTTGACGAAGGTTCCATTCTTAACACCCGGTAACACGGCAAAAAATAGGGAGCAATAAATAAAGGAAGCAAAAGAGAAAGCAAAAAGAAAAAAGTGAAGGGTTCGGCGTTAGCGTTTCTCAAAAGGGGGACGTGTCTGGCGTTTCTAAGGATCATAAACGCATTCCTGAAGAAACCATCAATGGATATTTTTGTTATAATGCTATCGCCTAAGCGAGCATCGATGATAGTGTTCACACTGTGTGTGCGACACAAGAAAAGAAAAGCGACGTGAGTTACCACAGTCCAGACTAAGCCAGCCGTCTCCCCGACGTTGCCGAAAAAACGTAACTGAATGCATCTCTCGTTACTTGCAAAATAAATGAACACGTTACCGTCCTACGGTACATCAAAATGAAAGGAACACGTTACCATTACTTTACCCGATAAAAAGTAACGCGCATTACGTTTGCGTTACTTTTCTATAAATTCACGGTAGCAGCGTTTTCTTATTTTCTTCTTCTTTTCTTTTTTTTTTGGGGGGGGGAGGGGGGGGGGACAACGTTTCTTAATATTTCGATAAAGGGCGTGTGCGTTGGGGTTATTTAAAGCGGGAATTTCGCATGTGGAAACGAAGCAAAATTTTGAAGTTATGTTGAATGAGTGTAATAATGACTTGGCTCATATATAAGGGTCGTCGAGATAAATCCGGATGTTTTCCAGATTTCATCTCTCAACAATTGAGTGAAGCTAAGCGGCCGTATTGCGCTTCTGTGGCAACGTGATTCGACAGCGGACCATCGCATGATGAACAATTCGCGACTTGCCCAAAAATGAGCGAGGGATACGACTGGAGGGCAGCAATGCTCAAATCGCTTCGCGCCATAAAGTCGCCTAAGGAAATCATTGCGTGGTATTGCTACAAGAAGGCACAAGTTCAGAGCATTGCCAAGAAGTTCAGGTAATCTGTCAGCCAGGAAGAGGTTACGGCAGAACGAGCAAAGCACAAAAAACGGTCGATTTTCGTTTTTATATTTGCCTCGTGTGCTTCTTTGTAATACTGTCGAGACCGGTTATAACGAAGTCGGTTATATCGAAATAGCGGCTACAGCGAAGCGATCACGATTTTCCATTCCCTTTCGCACTCCGTTAACCGAATTCGGTTCTAACGAAATAGCGGATATAGCGAAGTGATTTCCGATTCCCGTTGATTTCGTTATAACCGGTCTTGACAGTATAATGAATTTTCCGGATTTTTTTTTTTTTTGACGGCTCTACTTCACTTCAGCTTAAGACAAGACGCAGCCGACGCTACGAGCTAATGGAACCAATCAAGCACCATCAAAATCGCAAGTCACTGGGCCTTTTTTTTTTTTTTTGTTTATGATTGGTAGCGATGAGAACACGTACAGAAACACGGCGTACACCACGATGGTGCCCTTTTGGCTCTGTTTGATGTTCCATCAGCTCGTAGCGTCGGCTGCGTCTGGTCTTAAGGCAAAAGGAAGTATAGAAACACAATAAGTATAACTTAAGGGCAATGAGGACATACAGACTACTATCTATTAGGACTAACTAGGGCAAACAAATGGTCAATTTTCAGGTTCCTCAGCTGCTAAATGCAGTCGGCAACAACTTCACAATTACTGGAAACCAAACTACATTTGAAAATAGCTACGCTCCTTTTTAATTGTCAATAAGTTAATAATTCTATAGGTACGTTGCAATACCAGCATTTTTTCTGGGTCTGTTTTTATTACAAATCTTGTATACCTTGTGATTAAGTTTATTTTTAGATTTTATTGTGTGGACAATGCCAAATTGCTATTTCTATATGTGCCTGGAATTTATGAATGTATGATCTAGCTTTTTCACTTTTGTAATTTTTACCAAGAGTGCTATTTCTTTTTCTTTTTTTCTTTTACTGCATGATGTCTTATATTTTATATATTCTTATATATTGTCTTATATATTGTGTCTTATATTTTACGAATCTGTTTTTACGACACTGTTTACATAAACAACATTAATGTGTGCTACTATTCCTTCTTTACAATTTTATAATGCGCGTGTGTATCCATCATCTCTTGTCTGTGTACGTGTGTGTGTATACATTGTATCTTGTATCCATTATCCGCATTTTCGCTACTTTTGTGCTGAACGAAGTTTACCCTTAGTGCTGTTACTGTTAAACTTTGCTGAACCCCTTCCCCCCCCCCCTTTTCTTTCCCCTCCCCCCTCCCCCGTTGGACCTTGGTGCCCTGTCAGATGACTCGATTGCCTTTTGCGCCAAGGTACCATTCAATGAGTATGTACTCCTTGAAAGAAAAAATAAACTGATTAATTGATTGAAAAACAATTAAGTGCATGGGCACTCTTTTTTTTAGGTTTTGGGAAGAAGATGCATCGAGTAACGTAACTACGTTACCCGTTACTTCAAATAAGCAACGTACGTATGTCACCCGTTACTGTTTTGAAAAAGTAACGAGTTCGTTACTAAAGCGTTACAGGTAACGCCGTTACTTGAAACGAGTTATCGCCAACACTGGTTCATAGCGAACCGTTGAACACACTGCACGCCGGCTGAAAAATCAGTTCCGACGCCATGGGCCTTGATTTCTGCTGCAACTCAGGGTGCGGTACAGTTTCTGTGTAGTTCGATCCAAGATCTAGCATATAGAGTTTAATGCCAACCGCGATAAGGCATAGAGCTTCGGTGTTGCTCGAACTAAGCTCAATCTGTTTATAGCTCAAATTGACTGGTCAGGTACTGCGCCTGTGAACAGCAGCGGGCACAAAGCATGCGAACTCAGCTGAACTATATTCAAACCATTAAAACACGACTACTGCACTTGATTTGTGATAACAATATGCACTGCACACGTTTTGGAGACGCCGGTAACCAGCGGGAAACGAGATTGCAATGCTGCTTCGCGGAACTTATCACTTCGCCACTTCAAAATACTCTATTGTTTAAGATAAAAGGAGTGGCGAGGGTTGTTTTGTGTCAGCTGTGCATTCTTCGCCCCAGCGGTATGAACCGTGGGGAGGTTAAACATCTACCGACACTCCCCCAGATCGAAAACAGTAGTCAAGTTGCGCGTTTTGTCAGTGTATAGTTCCAGGCATCGCATAACGTTCACGACGCGACATTTAGCTGCTTGCGGTAAAACATGTGTGTATCGAAGAGCCCAACAGACCTGGTCAGCGGCCCCTGCTGCGTAAGATCGCGCTCTCATATTTCTGTTGAAATGAAAGTTAGGCCGGTCATCAGCAAGATAAAGGCACTCTTGTCAAAGAGAGTCAAGGGAAGTCACGAAGAGAAACCTTCCGTTCGACCCGATGTTGAACTCGATCGCAGTACGAAGTCGAGCAAGTCTGAACTCGGCACCGTCTTCGGACAGCTATGGTTCGAGCTGTGGAACAGTGGTCTGACCTGCGATGTGTGCTTCAAATGAGACGTGTATGTGGCTGTAGGTGAGTGTTTGAAAATCTGTTGTACTTTCAACGTTATACGAACATAAGCGCGTTTTTTTACGCAACTGTCCTGATTGCCGCAAAGCAAAAGCAGATTAGACGTTAGATGTTTGAGTAGCGTGAGTTCGATCAGCAGTACTATGGTGACATTAGTTCACGCGGTAGATAAGAAACGTAGACAAGGCGGTACAACTGCTACCCTGGGGTCTTTGACGTGCATCACGCAGTAGTTGATGCAGAGCCGCACGCCTTTATGATACAGACCCAGATCGCAATCGAGCAGGAGTGTGAATGGAATTCAGGATCTGCAGCGCGCCAACTGCAGCTCAGTCCGCCTAATATACAAGTTCTTTTGAAAATGACACACAGCGGCTATGTTCCAAATCTTACGTGAGTAACTTGTCTCCTACGTCAGCGGGTAAAACCACGTGGCATTGCGAGTAAACAATCCGCGACTCGATTTTAGAACAGTCGGGATAATTAACTGGGTACTACGCGGATTGGCTTCGTCTTGGGCTACGGAGAGAAACAACCAGCAGCGATGGCAATCTCTTCTGGTCACAGAGAAAGCACTCGAAGAGACAATAACATTAACCGCTTCGAAGTTTTTCTTTGGCAGTGACGACGCTGTATTTTCAGAGGTTGCTCCACCAGCTCCTTCTGCTCACCTTCCTTTTATACTCTACTCAGTTGGACATCAAATATTTGTCTTTATTAATCAGCGCGAGCTCTGTAAATCTAGTCCAGGTGCCCTGAACGCATATGTTCCACGCATCGTAAATTGCACCGATTACGTTTTGCAGAAATTGCTTCTACACGGTGTAGCGGTAGAGCGTAGGGGCCGGGCTTTCTCAATAGTGATGTGTAACTTACGTTCGCTTTGACGCGGATATGATTACAAAATAACAGAAAGAGCTTCCAAACCACTACAGGCAACTTCTTGAGGAGGGAGATATGGTGGGGTTGTTGAAAGATATACATGAAATTTTCGAAGTCTTAACTTCTTTACAAGCGTTATCCTCTCATTATACACACTCTGGGGAGAAAAGAAATATCGAAATAACCACACATAAATGGCTGCGCCTCATTCTTTATTATTTCAAACGTCTGCCACAAAAGGCAACGGAGCAAACGAGCTCTGACGGCTGTCGGCGCAGAAAGCAGTCGAAGAAAAGATCAAAATGGAAGCTTGGGCGTGTTGGTAAGGCATGATGATTAAAACGTACGGCGTAAACAGACATGACAGAAGAGAGAGGACACACAATCGCTTAACATTGTAGCCGATTCAAATGTGGGGCAAAAGTTTTTAGATATGTTGACGACTTTCCGCCTTCAATTTTAATTTTCTTCAATAAAGTGCCTGCGAACGACGTCAGTAGGTGTTCCGGATACTACTCTATGCGAAGGCGGAAAAATTGAGCGTCAAAACTAACCTGTACTCGATGGGAACTATATTTCTTTAAAGGATTCGTGAAGCACAGATGCAAGATGCTCCTTTTTACTAATTTGGAATGAGCAGATTGGTATGATAAAAATGGGTTTAGTCCGCGGGGTTCGTACGACCAACAAACGCGTTCTTCTAAAAAGTGAATACGGAGGTCGAGGAGACGTATGGACCCAATAGCAGGCAATTCGTGAGTTAAAACCAATGGAGCCAAACAATCACTAAAAACAGACAAAACATTTGACACCAAGCGGGTCACGCCATGGTTTTGGTACCTTTCGTGTCGCCGACGTGTATCGTACTCTTTGTGTCGCCGACGCGTTTTCGCTAAAGGATTTTGAAGTCGACTGAACGATGAGACATATAAGGCTTTCGCCTTAATAAATAGTCACGTAGCTCACATTCAGATATCAAGGGAAGAAAAGCTGAAGTCTTATTATGCACACTCAGTGTAACAGTAGTTGCGTCGTGACTATAGTGGTCTGCCCCGGAGATACGAGCAAAAGTGTTCTGAAGTCATCAATCGCTTTTCGCATAACAGGACCAAATGACTTATCTATGATGTCATCAATCAAAATACGTTTTGTTCCCTCTAAAAATCCGACTGGCTAACTCCCATGTTTTCGCGCGAACAAAACAATTGTTTTCACATTCATTTGTGAAATATCTACGCTTAGACGAACGAATTAAGGCGCACGCTTTATTTCTCGCTATTTTGAAGTCGCTTTTGGTGATAAACTTCTTGGCGAATGTTTGCAACGTTTCCAGGGGATGTCTTTATAATATATTGTAAATAAAACTTCTGGCCTCAGCCATTTTTGGACAGGGCGACGTTTTTTTATTATCCCCTTTTTTGTACACAGAGATGAAAATTGCGAAAATAAGTTAACTAACGTATTGTACAGCTTTGGCGCTTCTACCGAATTTAAAAGGCCATTCCGGTCATAGTTACCTATTATTTCATTCAACTGCACTTGCTCCGTTATTGTTATTTCTTTCATAGATTTATTTGAGTCGTTCACTTTGTTTTAGAGCTTATCTGGCAAGCTATAAAGTAATTATCCACATTTGTTTTTTATATAACTGCGGCTTTCATGGTACTGTACAACACTCTTAAATTAATATGGTCAATACACGACGAAACCAAATTGGCGCCCAACAATGCATCCCGAGTTGGTGCCTCTATTAGGCTTTCGATGCCGTAGGTTGTCATAAAATTAAAATAGTCGCATTCAATATGGCGTGAGGAATCCATGGTATTCATATTAAAGTCGCCTACCAAACATAAATGACTTATCGGGCTAAGTTTCGATAACGCTTTATCAAATTATTCAATAAACAAGATCACGTTACTTGACGGTGAACGATAGACTTAAATGAGGAGACGACAGAAAAATCTTGGCAGCTTATCTGGAGACCTACGCACTAACCACGTGTCATTGTTATTGCAATCTGACTTGCGTACCAAATGTTTTTGACCTAAACATATATACCTCTCCCCCTACTAGACAGTCTTGTAAATGCAACACGATCATAACCATGAATAAAAAAGGGGTTGTGATTTCCTCATTATTTATTAATCACAATTCGAATAAAAGCATCCATGATCGTGCCTAAGTAACGAACTACGACCATAAACTGATCCCAATAATTTCTAATACTTTTTTAGATTGACATGGAACATACTAAACGAAACATTCGAAGGTTCTTCGAAATTATTTTAAGTAACGAACAGTTTAAGGGTTGAACACAATTCATAGAAGCACCTCCATAATTGTGTCCAAATCTGCAACTCGGTGAATCCGCAACAGCAACAATCCCACGCTTTTCCTCGCGAAGGTCTTTCCGTTCTTCACCCACGTGAATTTGTATTGTTTTTCCTTTGCCCTCCCCCTGACCATCCAGAAGAATTTACGGTTTTGCTTTGTAAGGATGTCGTTAAAAAAACGTTTTGGGAGAGTAGCAGCATGAGAAGCTCACGCAGCTTGCCACGCGCGCCTATCCAGCAATATTCTACTTCCTTCGTGCTAAATTTAATCAATACTGTTGGAATCAACACTGGTTTAGCGGGAAGCCGATGCACTGCGATTTTATCTGTGACATCAGAGTCTGGCAGCCTAAGTTCAGTTGCCGAATCGCTTATTCGTTTCTGCTTTTTTTCGCCCACTAATGTTAGCAGCCCGTTAATGACAATCTACGGCATTAGTTTTTGTAGGGGACACAATAAGGGGACTACAAGGTAAAGTAAATGAAGAACTTACTAGGGTCTTAACGTGGTTCACTAGTAACCAACCCACACTTAACATTAACAAAACTAAGTACACTGTGTTTCACTCTAGGAGAAAGCAAACGAATTCTGAAGAACAAGTTATATAATTAGATAACGTGCAGTTGCTGCATGTTTCCTGTTACAAATATTTAGGTGTCTTGTTTGAAACCGATATTCACTGGAAGAATCAAATTAAAAACATAGGTACAAAACTTGCACATGGTTGCTACACACTACTAAAGGCTCGGGAGTACTTTAATTCGTCTATACTGCGCATTCTATACTTTGCATTTGTACAGTCACTTGAACTACTGTATAGAGCCTTGGGGCGGAACATATACCACGTGTTTAGAGCCACTCAGTCGATTACAAAAAAGGGCTCTGCGACTCATTACTTATTCTAGATATACTGAACCAAGTAGTCCTCTATTTCGATCATTTGGCGTGCTGCAACTCGACTTCCTATACAAATTAAAACAAAAACTGAAACAGTCTTTAAAATAATAAAAACTAACGACCCACTTCCATTACATCTATTTAAATTACCATTACGGAATATGCGGACTGAAACAAATATTCTGTTTAATTGGCCACCTTGTAGAAATGTTTATGGAGAAAGGCTTATTGGAATTCAATGGTGCCCTAGTATGGAATGATATCCCTACCGACATCAAATGTAAACTCAATATTTTGTCATCCTTAAAGAAGTATCTAATTAATTTGCAAGCCAATGAATAAGTTCAATATCATATGTCCTGTCTATATTTTTCAATTAGTATGTATATTGTTTTGTGTATACTTTGATATGTGCGTACATTTGTTTTGTTTGCCTGCCGCATTGCAAAAGTTATTTCTAATGTTGAACCCGCGACTAGCCTCCACGGCTATGTGGGTCCAAGCAACAATTGTGTATTTAAAAAGAATAATAAAAGAATAATAAAGAAAGAAAAAAAACATTGCAAGTTTTGGAGACGACTGTAGGGTTCTCCGTTATTGATCTCGTTTCCCATAAGCTGAATCGTGTCGGCTGGGCGATTCACGGTTTCCCGCAGTTCATCGTGTTCGCCTTCCAGCTCCAGCAAAAAAAAGTCGCCACTGCTGCAAAACAAAGTTTCTATCATCAAAGTAAGGCAAACAAGGCGCCGAGCTCTGTCACCAAATCCAAAAGTTGTTCGCAGTCAGCCCGACCAGAGCATCCCAACGGAGCACCTACAAAGAAATTTTACACTGAGATCCTGAAGCGTCCTCGCGAGGTTCAAAAAGATAAAATAAATACACAAGAGGACGACTTTCCTCCCTTGGAGGAGCGTCCCGGGCGGTCGACAATGCCAAAACCCATACCAGATCTCGGAATACTCAAGCGCCTCCCGTCGGAATACCAGCTACACACCCAATGTCAAGCCAGTCACAGCATCCACGAAAACAAAAATATCTTGCACAGGTACTCCTACCCATGTTATTTGTGGCATTAAAGGCTATCACACAAGAATACCCTACATGGATACACATACATGGATACACATACATGGAGGGATACACATACATGAGCAAATGTACAAAAGCACAGGGCACGATAACATGAGCGCGCAAAACAGATTTGCATTATTTACATGGTACTCAGTTGAACAGTGGCATATGGGCATGAGAACGCACGAATCAGTTGAGGAAGTCAGCATTTAAGATATTATCGAAGAACAAAGTTGTAGATGTGATGTTGATTGTATCTTCCGGGAGAGAGTTCCAGTCGGTTGTTGTAGAGGGAAAAAACGAATTTTTAAATACATCAGTCCTACAGTGGTACTCTCTCACTTTTTTTGAGTGATCTCTTCTTCCTGATGTGAAGTGGGGAGGCAGCATGTAGTTAGCTTTATTTATGCCGAGGTAATTATGAAATATGCTATGATACAACTTTAAGCGCATACACTTCCTTCTGTGGGCCAATGAGACTAAATGCAGTTCTTTTTTTAGCTGACTAATACTCGATCTAAAATTGTAATTACTTGCTATAAACCTAGCTGCTCTATTTTGTACTTTCTCCAGTTGGTTCACAAGGTAGGCCTGGCTGGGGTCCCAAGAAACACTTGCGTATTCTAAGATAGGTCTAATATATGTAACATATAATGTGCCTTTATTGTTCATAGGGCAGTCTCTGAAGTTTCTTTTAATAAAGTTAAGCATCCGAGTTGCTTTTGCGGTTATGTAATCCACGTGTTTTATCCAGGTAAGGTTTTCTGAAAAATATACACCAAGGTATTTTACATCTGATACGGTCGCCAAAGAATTTCCGCTGATATCATATGTAAATAAGATAGGCTTGCGCTTACGCGTAAAACGTACATGATTACATTTATTTATGTTTAACGTCATGCCCCATGTGTCGCACCAGGCTGAGATACGGCGGATATCATCTTGTAGTGCCCAACAGTCTGCGATTTCCCGAACTTCAGAATAGACTACACAGTCATCCGCATAGAGCCTTATCTTTGATTTCAGTGACTGGGTAATATCATTGATAAAAATCAAAAATAAAAGCGGTCCCAATACTGACCCTTGTGGGACTCCGGATGTGACCGGTACGTGGGCTGAGTGCTTGCCTTTGATTAAAACGGATTGTTTTCTCTGGTGTAGATAGTCGGTCAGCCATGCGATAATGTTAGTTGGTAAGTTTAATGTTAAAAGTTTATGGATGATAAGGGCATGAGGCACTGTATCAAACGCTTTCTGAAAATCAAGAAATATGCAATCTACTTGAAGTCTATTGTCAAATGAATATGCAAGATCGTGATAAAACTCAATCAGCTGCGTTTCACAAGAAAATCCTTTTCTAAAGCCGTGTTGCGAGGAAGTGAGATAGCTATTTTTATTTAGATGACTGAAAACATTGCTGTAGATTATATGTTCCATTAGTTTAGAACAGGTGCACAAAAGAGAAATGGGTCTGTAATTTTGAACAACATTTTTTGGTCCATCCTTATGTATCGGAACAACATTTGCCGTTTTCCACTCGCTCGGGAGCTTTCCACTGGAAAGCGACTTTTTGAAAAGGATTTCTAAATATGATGAGATGATCCCGGAACATTCAGTTAAAACGCGATTGGGTATACCTAGAGTTCCTGTATAGGCTCCCTACGGGAGCCAGAGTTGCGCGTTTGATTCCAAGTGCCGCGTGCCGCCCTCGCCGCTATTCGCCGAGATCCGATCACGTGAGGAGCCGTATCAAGTGTCGTGCAGCAAAGTAGACGTTGCACGCGCCCCGGCGTACACATCGCGACACTGTTAGCGCGAACACGACATCCGCGCATTCTCGCATTTTACTTCTAAATAGTATTAGTTAGCACGAACTTTTATCGCTCACATTATAGAACTATATGAGCTCTTTCCGTAGCAATAATAACTTGGATAAAATCCCTTGGTTTCGAAGAGAAAAACTGGAAAAAACGGCGATCGCTTGTTCGCGCTAACAGTGTCGCGCTCTGTACGTTCCCAGGCTTTTGAGCCCACCGCGCGCCTCGAACGCGCGGCGCTGCTATTCGCCGAATTCAGTCACGTGAGGAGCTGGATCCACATGCCATGCGTTAACGCGCAATTCTGGCTCCCGTAGGGAGCCTATACAGGAACTCTAGGTATACCATCGGGACCGCCTGCTTTGTCTGTTTTTAGTCCATTTACCATTTTTAAGATACCGGTGTAAAAAATTTCAATTTCATCCATTCTGTTTAGGGAGAAATCATAAGAGAGCGGATACTCATTAGAAACTGCGGACGAAAATACCGATTGAAAGTAATTATTAAAGAGTGTCGCTTTCTCTTCTTCTTCTGTAACAGCTTGACCACTGTCATTAATCGGGGGAATTCCGAGTGCTACTTTGTTTTTTGACTTTACATGTGTGGCCCCCGCGCGGGACCACACATGTGCTTGTCTTGCCTTCCAAGACGACTTCCGTGACATTGAACGCAAGAGGGAACTAGATTATAGACCCTTTTCATGACAAACGCCACCAGGAGTTGTTCTAGTCTTTGACGTCCCAGAGAACTTCCGGTTCATAAAAAGTATGAACAAAGCCCACCCTAACACCGCTGTTTGAAATGTTGATGAAACGTTTAACCACCAATTATCCAGGTGAACGCCAAAAGAATGCAGAACCCCCACATATGATAAATATTTTCGAATACTCTTGTAAACCAACTTGCCTCCTCCAAGACGTTAAATTGACCAGCCGAGGGCCCTCGTTAAATCTCCAACTTTGATGTGCGTGTAGCGTTTATGCTTTCTAGCACTGGCGACATAGGCAAGCTCGACATACTTTCAAAGACGGAGCGACCGGAAGTTGCTTGGGACGCAGGAAGCAGTTCATGTTTGTAAACATGAAAAGGGTCTATACCCCTATCTAGATGCATTTAGGAAAAAATAAATGTGCTACATACCTTTCACGATCCTTGCGCCGTCGTCTTCCATGGCAGCAAATGAACTAATGACTGCGACCGGACGGCTTGTTTGCCACACAGCCTTTTCCAGAGTTGGCCGCTAGGGAACGCCACTCCTCGATCTCTGCGCATTTACCATAAGGTCATAATTGATCCGAACACTGCGATTACTAGGAGTGAGCTATCGTTCGGAGTTTAAAGGAAAATAGCAAGTCAAGCTTAGAATATGGGTGGGTTTTACATTTCGAGGATGGGTCATCTTTCAGGATTTTACGATAATGAGCCCTTGATTTCCAGAATAATCTACCTGTTTAATTTCCATATCCTATGTTAAGCACGTCCTTTCCTTTAAGGAGGTACCGCTTCAATGAGGCATCGTCCTCTCCTTCAACGAGGCACCGCTAAACACATTCTGTTATAAAACAACAAAAAAGTGAAAGCGATTGACTTCTATTAGTGATGTACCGAATTTGCCGAAGTTCAGATTTGGCAAAGTTCGGAATATGCCGAACTTTGAAAGGAAAGCTCGGAAAAGATTCGGAAAAACTTC